>BQNB010059835.1:0-35100 GCA_026074375.1 Tanacetum coccineum | reverse complement strand
GGTGCCTGAAATGACACATGCTTTGGGCTATTCCTAGAAGGGCCAGGTGCATTCACATTATAAGGCTTAGCGAAAGACGATTTCCTAACTTGAGGCCAAGAATGTGGAGTGACTGGTTTTGTCAAATCATGCGACACACCAAATTGGGAAGCAAACCGATGTCTTGGCAATTAGGATCGTTCCGATTTATACACAATTGGTTGTCTTACCACTGGTTGATTTCTGTTTGGTTGCAAAGGCGGTTTCCTCAAGATTGATTGTTTTTCGAAACTAGTATCCACAATCTTACCTTTCATCTTCTCAATGAGTTTCTTTAACTCACTTATAGCAATGTTCTTGTCTTGCAATTGAGCTTTCAAATCTTGTATTTCAAAATATTGTTCACGTTCTTTTTAAAAAACATTTGACGCTTTTTCTTTGCAAACTGTGTCGTTTTTCATTTGTTCTTGACATTGTTGTAAAGCAAGTTCAAGAGAAATCGAGTATTTTTTTAATTTAGCAAAACTTCGTAAAAGCTCATTATAAACTTCTTTACTAACAATTTTAGTTTGTTTAGAAAGCTTTTGTGTAAGATATTCACATTCTTTCATTTTATGAACATATAAGCATTGCAATTCAGTGTGAGCATCTAAATCAGATAATGAATGCAAATAAGAACACATAACATCATTAGACACACACTCTTACAGAAGTATATCATACATGTTCAAAAATTCTGCTTTATCAGATTTAAGCTCGTCAATTTCTTTTTCAAGGGATTCAACGTACTTTAAATCAGCATGCATTCTGTGAAACTATCATTTTGTGTCTTTAGGGCAAGACGCATTAAACATGTTTTAATTAGGATTTCCATATCATGAGCAGTTGGTGCACGAAAATGATCATGAGAATGATTTTCCCAAGCTTGATCAACAAGTTCTTTAAAATGATTTATGTTATTCGCCATTACATTATATGCTTGTCTACGTTTACTTATTGATTTGGAAACAGGTAAGAAACCGATATTTTTGAAAATTTTTGTTTAGATTTCACAAAAGATTTTCTCCACATTTTCTTTCTTACTTCATTTGCATGTGCCAACTGTTCATGATATTCTTGTGTCGCTGGTTTGAAAATTTCATAAAGACTATTTAGCTTTGTGTAGTCATAAGGTCTCACTTTGTCTTTATTTAATTTTGATCGACTCTCTTTTTCAAGAGTCAGGGTCTCTTCCCTATCAGGGACGAGTCTGTTTGTAGGATTAGATTTGTCATATGGGATCTCATACAAACATGGTTTTTTAGATTGAGCCTTTTTGAGGTACATTGGATTTGCAAAGGTTGGTCTACCATTGAATGTTGGGCCTTTGGGAGCTAACATATGAATGGTTTGAATTGATTGATTCCTTTTGTAAACAATTTCATTCAAAAACTTTAATTGCTTTTCCATTGAAATCATTTTGTCAATGTCTTTTTCTTCCTTAAGTTTCAAATCCGTTATTACCTTTGTTTTCTCTTTGACAAGACTTTCGTAATGTGACTTTGTTGAAATACTCTGTTTGACTAATTCATCGTGTTTCTCTTTGACAACTGAAATTTCATAGGCTTTAAGTTTGAAACCTTCTTTTATGTCAATTTCTTTTTGAGCTAATAGTCATAGAGTTTCATTTAACTTATGTTCAAGTTTGTCATAGTCAACTGTACGGACATTTAAGGTCGTGTACATCTCAAGCTCAGTCTGTTTATTTTAAAGTGCAATTAAACAACTATCTCGAATACTATTAGGCTCTCCCAGAGTTCTACTAGTCTCCGCAAGAATAGATTTGTACTCTTTTAATTCATGAGCAAGTGATGTGTTTGCTTTCTTTAATTTCTTTTGAATCTTTTTATTTTCATCAACATCAAGTTTTAAATTTGCAATTAAATTAGCTAGCACAACACGCTCATCATCACATTCTACAGCATTTTGGCCAGTCTGAATTTCATTAATACACATATCTCGTGAATCAGGAATGACCTTACTATCAACCTTTTCCACTACACACGTGTTAATAATGCATCCGGGTTGCTCAAAATGTTGTGTGTCAACAGCAAACACATTATATTCAGCAGTATATGGTACCTCAACCATTGGTTATGTGTCATAGGAAGGTCTGATGTCCGTATCATCCCCATAAGTGCTTTTTTCATTGCATTCATTCCTTGACCTGCTGCTTTTATCTCCAGATGTATTGCTTTGATTCTATAAACCTTGATCATTCCCTTTGTCTGATATAATCCTACTGCAGTCTTTTTCTCCCGAACTAGCATTTGATGCTTTAACCTTTTGAATCATGCACTCTTGAATCTGCAACTTTCTTTCATTCAACCTTTTCAACCTATTCTGCATCTCTTGTTCATGACGTGCTCTTTCAACAATACATTGGCTCCACTGGAATTCCATATGTTGGATTATCATGTCTTTGAAGGATTAAGTTTCAATTTAAGTGTAGTCTTTGAAGTCTTGCCTTGCTTTTCGAGCATCGGAATCATAATTGGAAGATTTAAGCATCTCTGAATGTATGAACTTGTCAAACTGCACTTTGATCACCCTTAGAGCAGACTTGAAATCCTTCTTATGAAGTATTTCATTCTTGAGTTGCTTTTTTAAGTTATTCATGTTTTGAGATAACTCATACTTGAAAGTTCTGACGTTAGTATGAAAGAGGTGTGAAAATGTTTGTTGAAACAATGGACAGTTAGTGAAAGTCTTCCTTTCAAGACGTTGAGTGGTTGTTTTAAGTGCATTGAATTTGTTTAGGGAGTTCTCTTTCAAAATCTTTGCTTTCTTTTGCAGTTGTTGTATCTCTTGTTCATCAAAATCCGAACACGAAGATAAAGTATCTTTCGTTTCCATTGTAACATGAATTATGAAGTGAAAATGATTTGTATGACCTTAAGTAGGTAAAGTGATTATTGTTGTAGATTGAAATCAATTAACGTTCACGGGATTTTATAAGTCTTTGATTTAAACCGAGAAAAGAATTGAATCTTTTGCGAGATTTTACAAAATCAAGAAGTAACCGTAAAACAATGATAAATTGTTGTTGGTGAAATCGTTGTTGTATTTGAAGAACTTGACCTTTTGTTAAAGATTGATGAGCTTAAAGCGATGAACGGTTACCACACTTTCAACTTAAAATGATTAACGATTGATTAAAACAAAAACGAGGACTAACGGTGCAATTGAAATCCAAGTTTAATGCTTCACGGTTGTTAATTGAAGTTGGAAGGACTAATGGTGCAATAACGGTTCACTTTGGAGGACTAACGACTGATTTATAAAAATTAAGGACGAATGGTGAAAAGCAATTGCAACTTTAAGGGTTAACAACCAAACTAAGGATGAATTGTGAATAGGGATTGAAGTCCAAGGACTGCATGTGTAAATTTTGAAATATATTTATGAGTAAACCACACCGTTCGTCCTTGTGGTTTGCGTTTACCGCAGCCCTTCGTCCCTTGACCGAAAAAATTGCACCGTCCGACCTTAAGTGGGAAACGTTTTCCGTCGTTGGTCCCTCACTTTAACTGGACCCACTAACTGTTGTTAAGTTTTTTACCCACAAGGGTAAACCCGTCTTTTCCCATGCCGGGCCCACCATTACCAGCCATCTCTCTAACCTTGAGGTATATCAGTCTTTATGTCACCAACCCATATGCTTTTATGAGTTTCTCATCTTCACAACCACCATCCTCATCTAGTTAAACTAACCACCACTACCAATCTACCATTATCATTATGATTTATCATCTTTTTCATTAGAACCACTAATTAAACACGATCAAAAGTCAAAAAGCTTAAAAAATAAAAACCCTAAAACTTATTCCATAATCTCAACCAAAACCACTTGGTGAATCAAAAGTGAAATTAAACCCAAAACAAACACACAAACAACAATTCGTACCAAAGTGGGTTCACGTAACATAAAAAGTCAACTCACATGGGTCGGGTCGGGTCGGACTGAAACACCAATATGGCGGTTCACCGTTCACCGCCAGTTTTCGATGGTGGTAATAATACAAAATTTTCGGGGGTGGTTCTCAGTCAAACTCGATCTAGTAAAACACTAAAAACCTTTTTTTGTTTTGTTCAAAATTTCATATGGTGGTGGTGAAGAATTAAAACAGTAAAACCTCTTTTTTTTGTTCAAAATCCATATGCATTTTCAAAACGTTTATAAAAATTAACAAAAACCAACAAACCTGATCTTGATTGAGGATGTCTTGATGAAGAATTTGGGTCGATTTACTTTGATCCAAACCTGATCTCAAAATATTGATTATTCTTATGAAAATTAAATTAGGGGTTTGATCATGGATATATATATATATATATACACACACAGATTCTTGTATATGTATAGGTTTGATTTTGGAGCATAAAACGGTTTATTATTATAAACTGATGAGGAACAAGAATTTACCACCAAACTTGTTGCCGTATGATGATTGTGGTGTTAACATGACTCTGAGAAAAAGAAATTGTATGGTGAAAATTTTATAAGGTACATTGGAGATGATGATGAATTTAATAAAATAAAAAGGAAAAAAGTAAGGTTAGAGAGATGGCTGGTAATGGTCGGCCCGACATGAGAAAAGACAGGTTTACCCTTCTGGGTAAACAACTTAACAAAAGTTAGTGGGCCCAGTTAAAGTGAGAGACCAACGACGGAAAACTTTTTCCACTTAAGGTCGGACGGTGCAATTTTTTCGGTCAAAGGACGAAAGGCTGCGGTCAACGCAAACCACAAGGACGAACGGTGTAGTTTACTCTATATTTATTAATGAAAACCTTTCCCTATTTCTTTTTCTTTCTTCTTCGTTTGAATTTTTTTAGAAAATATAACAAAAAGTTTAATGCATCTCGCGGAGTGGTACGGTTATCCTCGATAAAAACCAAATATACTACTATGATCATTGAAGGACCGCGAATCCGCGATAGTAATGATATAAGTTAAAAGACGTGTGATCAACCAAAACTTAAAACCGAAAAACCCGAAACGTGTATAATTAGCCTTAACTTGTGGATTAATTTTCCTCTCACTCGTGGATTAATTCGCCTAAACAAGGTTTTATTCGCAATCGATATGGATTAATTTCGACTTGTCTCATATTGCTTATTCGCCTGTAGTTCCAAAGTGTATTCGCTTCTATCAGATGTTTATTCGCCTCTCACTTGACGTTTTATTCGCCTTCCTCTAGTTTGATTAATTCGCCTCCTACTATAAAGCCTAATTCGCCTTTTGCTTCAATGCCTAATTTGCTTCCAGTGAATAAAGTGCTAATTCGCCTCCATTAAAATAACCAAAAATGTACTATCGTCCTTGGTCTTGTCTTTTACAGAAACCAACAAAACCAACATCCTTGCTCCTAAAGATGTGGATCTATGTCTCCTCTTGTTGGTCCCACTTCAATAGATCGAATTCCTTAAGCTTGTATAAGGATTAGTTATATTTGATAAATCTAACACAACTATAGTAGAAACTTTGTTTGAACGTATTAAAGATTATGCGGAATCTAATCTTTAATATTAAGAAGAACTATCAATGAAACAGTAATTATATGAACATATAATTCAACAAACAAAAGCTCCAATATTAATAATACGAATACTCTCAAAGTATTAGGGTTACAAAGACCTTGAAGCTATGATAATTCTATGAATGACTCGTTGGTTTTGGTATGGTGTTTCAATCTCTATGCCCTAGGACCTCCTTTTATATACCAAGGAGTACTAAACGGCTTAGAATACTTTCCTAAGAATATCAAATCTATTAAACAAATAAGTTATACATATCTTTTACACAAAGTAACTATTTAGAGATACATAAAGCTGTTATACCTAACTAAGCAAGTACTAACCTTACCTTCACTAGTAGCATTAACTTCTTCAGCTGCATTAACTTTGTACTAACAGTAGTAACTTTTATACTAGCAGTAGTAACTACTTAGCAATTTTTCTTCTAAGTCTTTGAGCAACACTAATATGCACTAGCAGTAGTAACTTTTACAATAGCAGTACTAACTGTGTACTAGCAGTAGTAAACACTTAGCATTTTTATCTAAAGTTCTTGAGCAGTACTAACACAACTGAGCAACATTAACTCTGATATGAGCAGCAGTAATACTTAGCCAGCAATTAAGAGGCTTTATACATACAATCCCTCCCCTTAAAACTGATTTCTTCTTTTAAAAATAATCAATATCTTCATTTAAAAACTCCAAATCACTCTAGGAGGATGACTTTCAACACATTTATTGATTGTCTTAAAGCTATTTTAATGAGAAGTTAAGAAGCTGCTATGCCATTGCACTAAATAATCAACCTGAATCTTCGGTTCAGCATATATGTATTGTAGGGATGGTGTAAGGGGATATCTATTTTTACCAAGCAATGTAATTGTAAACATGTTGCATCATCAAGGATGTACTATACAGGAGTCATTACAGTCCTTCCATTCAACACTTTGTAGTTTGTTGATTCCACCATACTGTATCTCTTCCAAATGGGTTCAAACATTGTCTTCAAATCTCCTCATAAAACAAATCAAGTTTCCACTGGTCTTGTTGACTCATATTTGCTTTTACCAACTTGTACAATCTTTATCTTTCCCTGCTAAAACTTTTAAGCATATGACTAATGATTCTGTACATTTGAGACTTTCCATCAGCTCTTATTATTTGATAATAGCTTTTCTTTTCTTCTTTGTGAATCTTCCAGCCAACAATACTTGGAGACTTAATAGCTAAAGGTACAACATCAATTGCAATTTCTTCTTCATCTGGAATGACTTCCATTAGACTTTAAAGCTCTGTTGTGTCTTTATTCTCATCCACCTCCGGTTTCTTAGTACTCTCTTGTTCTAACTTTTCTCCTGCTCTCTTTGAACTACCTTCCACCAAGTCTATTCTGAAGTTAACAAATGTATTCACCCTCTTGAAAGCTCTATCAAACATCTTCTGAATAGAATCAAAAGATTTGTTCTTCGAGTCTTTGATCTTCTTTCCTTCCATATTCTTTAGGTAAGTACACATAATTTTTCTTTGTTCAGCTTAGGTTGGTGGTTTGTTTCTTTGCTCTTCTGCTCTCTTAGCTGCAAAATGCTTTTTTTTTCTCTAAGAGTTGTTGAAATAATGTAGCCTTTTCTGCATCAGACAACTCTTCTTTCTCCTCTGCTTGTAGTCGTTGAGCTAATTCATGATCAGCCTTTTCTGCATAAGGACAACCTCCTTCTTAGCTGAATATATCCAGTCTTCAATATAAAGGAAAATTGGATTTATCCTTCTCCCTTGCAAGTCTCTCCTCTTCATCAAACTCAACTTGTAATATTTTAGCAGCTTCTTCATCAAGCATGATTTGAACATCTTTCTTCTTAGGCTTTACAGGTTCTTCTATCATTATTCCTTTACCCCTGCCCTGTGATTGTTGTGAAGAAATTGTTGTTGTAGGTGTAGCCAGCTCAGTAATAACAATTCCTTTCCTTAGAGTTTTGTACTCTTCATTTCTATAAGTGCTTGAGCCAAAGTAATTTCACCACCATCATATTTTTCATTAGCAACTTCTTGTTCTGCAACAAACACCTCCTTATCATTTAAAGCATCCACATCAAATATCTCATTATCAGCATCATCTTAAACATTAACCAGGGTAACGTCTTTATCTGCATCAATAGAATTAATCCTCCTCTCCTGTTTGGATGCATCCTCACCCAAATCTTTTTCATCACCAGAGGATTCTACCCTTCTAGACATACCAACTTTGTGTAACCTCTTCAGCCCATGAGTTCTTAACCTCTTTTTCTGTTCAAGCTTCTTGACCCTCCTCTTTGAACTAGCAATTTCATTTTGTTGAGTGGTCTTTGTCTTCCCTAAATCAAGAACCCTTGTTGTAAATTGGTACATAATTCCATCAATTCATTAAGTTTAAGACTATCCTCATCACTTCGAAGTGTGTTACCTCTTGCGAGCAGTGAATCATTAGAATGTTTAGATACATTCTCAAACCTAGTTTGAGCAATTGTATCCCCTATGGTTTCTTAGCACCTAGGACCACCACCTAAAATAGTTCCTAGGGAACTAGATTCATTAGGTGTTGCATTGGACCGGGTCTTAGTTATGTTACCACTGTCCTTCTCTGCTTCTAAGCTAGAAGCAGTAATGGCAGCCCTCACCAAACTGTCACCCAACTCCTTATGGACAGCCTCATCTGTAACAATTTCTGTAGGACCACTAGGCTGAGGTACTTGAGTGTCCTTTCTCTTAGGCTTCCTAGGTTTTTGAGTCTTTTGAGGTGAAGGATATGGTTAAATAAAAGTGGGTGTGTGTTGGGGATCAGTTGGCATTGCTGAACCTTCACCCATTTTCGATTATAAACCAGATAGTTGGAAAAAATTGTTACTTTTCCAGAAATCTTTTCCCATCTTCTTCATATTTCTAGATTTCATATAGTGAGAGTGTGCAATATCAATTCTCTTGTGACTTGGAAACCAAACAATTTTGTTTATACCCACAAACAATGTACACACAATTATACCTCACAATTTTCCAATACAAATACTCCCATTTACATAACCATCCTATTCAACAATGTAAAAGTGTAAAAGTTTAATTTCTTAAATGACTTACATCATATAATTTCATAAGTACATATTCGCTACAAACACATCATACACATCTAATACAAATACTACTTCAAATAAAAACTTCATCCAATAAAATCATTTTTTGTTACAATAATTCCAAAATATACATTAAGCTTATTGTAATTTCTCAAACCATCTTTACTTTCTTCAAACATGTATTATATTAATAACCCACCAAACCATCTCAATAATTTTATTCTCATCATAACATAATATAATATATATAACTAAAATCAACCTAACCAATTTAATTCATTAACTACCCAAAAATATTTTATGCAAAGACATAATCCCAGAACATTTCTACAACCTAATACACTCACTATGTCACACCTTTCCATTCCACCATTTTATATCCAAACCCCCCACAACAAATAACCCCCACAAAATTTCTCACACTCTCTCTCTTCCTCATATACGCGTTCAAATCACAACCCCAATAATATAATTTACAATAACCCTCGCTCACCCACAACCTGACGTCTCGTTCTCGCTCTCCGCCCTCTACGTCAAACTCTTACATCCCACTCAAACCATCCCCATCATGTCACCCCCCATCTACCCTCCCTAAAAACATGCCCCTACCCCACACCCAACCAACTCCCATTTACTTACTTTTACGAATAGCCAGCCTTGTCTGACCAGACGTACTTCCCGTCAAGAGACTCCATTACTTATGAGGACACGCTCTCTCACCCCCCCCACCTATCTACTCCTCCTCGATACGACTAGTTAAGGTGTTCTACATCAGTAATCATGTCAATCTAGCTTTTGGCGCTATAAGATGTTCGTGAAGAGAAAACGAGATCAAATAGTTACTATATGATGGATTTGTATTCCGTGATAGTTTATCAATTATTCATCACGAGTTAAGGTATAGTCCTTATGAATACTATAGGTACCTCGTCACAGTTATTATTATGTATAATGTAACGATAATTAGTAGGATAAATATTAAATCATGAGCTCAATGTATAGTTTATTAGCCTATTGTAGTACAAAAACATATCGCTATCCCAGAAAATATACCCTCCTGACCAGACCCCTCACATCTAAAGATCACTCACACGCTACCTATACTCGACGTCTTCCTAAATGAAGTAAAGCTTCTACACTCTTTTCCCCCCAATGACCATGAACTCACCTGTACTAATTCATTACAACTACTCTACAAAAACACTAAGAGATAAAAGATTTTAAAGTATTCATCATTCCAATACTAACAATCAAAAATTGAAATTACTTACATTTAAAAGTTTTGTAAGCAAACTCTTGCAACATTCTTGTCAGTATGGATTTTGACCATTTGCATCAATTTCTTTTCATTGTAATCTCTAATAAAATGATGTCTGATCTCTATATGCTTTGTTTTTTTTTAATGAAAAACAGGATTTTTAACTATGCAAATAGTATTGTTATTATTAATAAAGATCTTGGTATGCATAAATTTTTACCCATAATCAAGTTGTTGATTCTCAATCTAAAGCACTTGTCCACAACAACTTGAAGCAGCCACATACTCAATTTGTTGTTGGAATTTGAAAACACCCACTGTCTGTTTCTTGCAATGACATGATTTAATTACATACCGAGGGAATATTGTCAACCTCCTGTTGTAGACTTCATATACTAAGCCTTGATCCAGGATAATCACTATCATTAGTGTTTTTATGCTACCAAATCAAAATAAGATTATTTTAGATACCAAGTGGCCACTTTTTGTTGACCTTTTACGTACTAAAACTATCCTTTTTAACCATCATGAAATGTGGAAAACCTTTGGATTGATTGGTATCTAGCACAGGAACACACGCAAAACATGATATCAGGGTCTTAAAGATGTAAGATATCATCAATGATACAATCATTGACTCTTACATATGAAAATCCACTTCCTTCACCATCTTCATCCTTGAGCAAAGGCTTTTGAGTTTCGATTGGTGTGCTTGTAGTCTTGACTTCTGTAAACCTAAATTTCTTTAAAATTTCAACTACATATTTATCCTGACTAATAAATATGCCATCCTTCTTTTGCTGCACTTGTAATCCCAAGAAGAATGTATGTTCTCCCATAGAACTCATCTGAAATTTCTCATGCATCAACTTCTTAAATGCATTGCATAACTCATTCTTTGTTGAACCAAAGATGATATCATATACATAAACTTAGACCAGAAAATATCACCTTTGTGCCATTTGATGAATAAGGTCTTGTCAATTTTCCCTCTTTGAAACCCATTGTCCAACAGATATGTTGACAAGGTTTCATACCAAGCTCTAGGAGCTTGATGTAGTCTATACATTGCTTTTTCAACCTTGTATACTCTATCAGGAAAGTCTGGATCTTCAAATCCTGGTGGTTGACATACATACACCTCTTCTTCAATCTTCCCATAGAGAAAAGTACTTTTTACATCTATTTGATACACCACAAAATCTTTAAATGAAGCATAAGCTAAAAATAGCCTAATTGCTTCAATTTTTACAACAGGGGCAAAGACTTCGTCATAGTCAATCCCTTCTTCTTGTATGTACCCTTGAGCAACCAATCTTGCTTTATTTTTTATTTTATCACAATTCTTCTTTCATCCTTTTTATTCCTGAAAACCCATTTAGTGCCTATAGCCCTTTTTCCATTTGGTAAATCCACTAAAGTCTAAACTTCTTGTAACTTGAATTGTAGAAGCTCTTCCTGCATAGCCTCTATCCAGTTTGGATCCTTTAATGCATGAATTACCTTTGTGGGTTCTTTTTGTGATAAAAAGCAAGCAAACAAGTAGTTTTGAAGGTCTTTATGGTTCGTTCTTTGTTGAATAGTGCTAACAAACCCATGTTCCTCTAAATTCTTTGACATCTGTTTTGTTTGTGTAGCTGATTGCAAATATCCAATTACTTGTTCAAGAGGATGATGTTTATGAATTCTTTTAGTTGGAATAGGACTGACTTGGATTGTTGTATCCAAATTGTTCATGTCAGCCTCTGCACCATCATCTTCATCATTTCATAGAGAGAGGCAAATATTGCTTCATAATCTTCTCAAAGGCAGGCATATATAGATCAATGGAAGTTCAATGGCTTGTTTTTACACCAACAACATTAACTATTTTTACTAAGCATTCAACATTGTTTGTTACTGTGTAACATTTATCTTCCTTATCCTTGATCATTACATTCCTTTTTTTCTTGGATCTTTATCACCTTCTTTCATCATCACTTAAAGGTTTGGATCATCCATCATGAGAAAATCTTTAGATTTGGGAATATGGTGGATCAAGCAGTCATTTATGGTAGCAAAATGTAATTTTTGATAGGTTCTGTCTCCTTTCTAGCTTGACCTGCATTATCACTTGCTTTTGTACCTACCAAAAACTTTAGACTTGTATGTAAAAAATTGTCTATAATTCATTGTTCTTGTTAGTGTATCACATCATCCAAATAGCTCCAATCTGGTACATACCTTTCAACATTAGGTGTACTTTTTATAAACCTAATAGAGGTTTTCTTCACATATCCTTGTTTCTACTATGGAATACTCTAAGAGCTTTACTATTTCACGAATATCACAAAGAAACCTTCATCAGCCTTACATTAAATTTGCTAAAGTGATTATGTTATGAGAATGGTAAAAGACACCCAAATTAGTCTCATATAAAAACTTAAAATTTGGTGGTTCTTACCATGAAAAATGTTATATGAGGTCTTGTTATGAGGCTTAACTACTAACACTCTTTTTGGCAATAGCAAGAAGTATTAACTGCTTCTGCTCAAAAAGTTTGTTGGCACTTATAAATCAGCTAGCATAGTAGACCTAGCAGCTCAATTAGTGTCCTATTTATCCTCTCAGCAACTTAATTTTGTTAAGGAGTTTCTTATAATCACATACTAATCCCTTATATATTTTTCTTCTGAGCTACACTAAATTGTCTCAAAAATACCATTCATTTCACATAAATGATCATTCTTTATGTTTGAATTCAATTCCATTATCACACTAATCACTTAACTTGTGATCTACTTTGATTTTCTATCCCAGTTATAAGGATTAAGAATGCCACTAGTCTCATCTCTAGTAGCTAGAAACGAAAACCATGTAAACATACTTAAATCTCTGTGACAACTAGGCAATACTTTTCTTCATAAGGCTTTTTAAAACATGTTGGACCCCACAAACAATTCCATATGCAACCTGTAAGGAAGAATGATTGAGTTCTTTGTTTTGAATTCAACAGGTCTGTGTTGCTTTCCCTTTTGACTAGCAACAAGGTTTTGTCATTTTCAAAAGTTTGGAGGTAAACCTCTCTTACAAGATTTCCTTTAACCAATTTATTATGGTTTTACAATTTAAGAGACCTAGCATTTATGCCCAAAGTTTTGATTCATCAGAGGTGACTTTTGCAAAAGGTAAGTTAAAACCTCACTGTTGGAACGATGTTCTTATAAATCCAAACACTTATGCAGATTGTTCTTTCTAGGAACTCTAAGTGAAAACTTGACTTTCTCAATTAACTTAAAGTATTGGAGATAAATAATAATATATCCCAGAGTCATTAAATAAGAAACTTATTCTTTTTATCACACATTTGTGAGACACTAAAGAGATTAAACTTTAACTCTCTCACAAAATTTACACATTTTCAAAATCTTAGATTACCGTTTTAAATGGACATTTTCCAGTGTTTTTCCTCTTTTAGGGTTCCTCAAAAGCAACATATCCTCCATCTATCTCTTCATAGTCTGTAAGATAGGACATGTTCCCAGTCATGTGCCTTGTGCATCCACTATCAATCACTCCATTATCCTGTAAATCCATTTATGGATTACCCTGTACATCAGATAAGAAAATCGGTTTCTTTTGGGGACCCAAGCCATCACTGACTTGGATCTGCCTTGTGCATCAATATAATCAAACCTTTTTAGGATGGTTGATGCACTGTTGTGTTTAGAAACATGGTCTAAAACTTTAGTCTTTGGTTTCCAAACCCAACAAGCTGAGGCCTTAACAGCATTAACATTATTTCCCTTAACAGCATTAACTACTGCTTTTGGCCTAGCAGTATTAACATTTTTACCCCTAACAGTATTAACCCTTTGATTACTATTTTTAAATGCTATGTTATTATTAATGGGCCTCTTAACAGTTGAATGTGCTATTTTAGAAATATATGACATTGGTCTAGCAGCATTCACTATTATTTTGGAATGAGAGGTATTAACTTGTCTAGCAGTATTAACTGATACTGCTGTTTTTGAAATATTTTGTCTAGCCGTATTAATTGATACTAAGCCAGACTTCATTAGTATTGCTCTTGGAACCATGTTCTTTTTAGCACAGGGGTGAGTCTTTTTAGCAAAATTTTGATGATTCACCCTTTGAGCATTGTTCCAAACAGGTTTTACCATCTTTTGATTTTGAAACTGTTTTTATGGTAATTGCAATCAACTTGCAAATGATCAAAGCTTCCACATACATAATAGGCCTTATTAAACATCTCAAAATTGCTTCCTAGTCTTTGAGACATCATATTGTTCCAATTTCTTTGATTGCCTCTTAGACTGTGAGTGTTTTTCCTATGTTTCTCAGCTTGTTTAACAGTTTTCCTAGCAGTTTTCTCTTGTTGCTTAGGTTTGATAAACTCTATCTTAGCAATACTAGGCTTAACTGCTTTCTTCTCGGTTTTAGGCTGAGACACATTTTCTTTCTCACTATCTGACACTTATTCTTCAATAATTGGGGCATCATCATTCTTCTTAACTATCTCATACACTTCTTCATCAGACTTTTTATTTTCAACTATCTGACACTCTATGAGCTTGTCTAAACTTCTAGATGCATTTTCAAATTTATCTACATTAAATTGAATGCTATCTTTTTCTTTTTGAAGTTTTTTAAGCTTCTTCCTAAGATCACTAATAGTTATTTCTCCTACTTGAATATCCCATTTTAAACCATTAATGTTTTCTACATAAACAGACTCATTCTTTTTATAAAATTTAAGTTTTTCTTCCACTGATTCTAAACCTATTTTATAACCTAAAACCATTAAACTAGATTTCTCTAAATCTCTTAATAGTTCATCATTTTGAGATTTAAGTAATTTAACAGTTTCCATACAAGATTTTGAACAATTTGAATCATTGGATACCTTTGAGTTAGAACTTGAAGATGAATAAGCCATGAGTGCATAATTAGGCCCTTCCTCTACCTGATCACTCAAGTCATATCCACCAAGACCATCACATGACACCAAAGCTGTAGAAGTAGATGTTTCCACAGGCACACTCCTTCTTGAGCTTTCCTTCTTGTTGTCTTGATTTCTTAGAGCTCTGCACTCCCTAGCAAAATATCCCCTCTTGTGGCAGTTGTAGCACTCCACTTTGGACTTATCAAAACCAATAGTCTCATTACCATTAACAGTAAGCTTCCTTCCTATATTCTTCAAAAACTTTCTAGCCCTCATGGTCAACATGGCCATTTGCCATCTCAAATCTATCTCTTCTATGTCATCAGGATGGATTTGTTGCAAATCCTCATGTGCAAGTTGAGGACTATTTGGTTCATCACTCAAGTTATCAATATTTGTAGAGTAAGCAGTATTAACTTGAGTGCTAGTAGTAGTAACTCCATGAGCATCTTCTAAGTCATCTGGATAGAGTTGTTGTAAGTCCTCATTTGCAAGTTGAGGACTGTTTGGTTGACTAGGAAAAGATGCACAGATCCCACAACATCACTCAGGTTATCTAACATGATTGGATTTAGCAGTTTAGCTTGAGTGCTTTGGCACAAAAATTCTTGTAGTAGTATTAACTGCTTCATTAGTGCTGCCAGAGTTGTTAGAGGACACAAAATCCATGTTTTGTGTTCTTGTACGTGAGCTTGATGTCCCTTTGACTTTTGGCTCATACACTTTGAGATTGTTGTAGAGATCATCCATGCTCATTGTCTCTAATTCAGGCTTGATGTCCCTTTTATAAACCTGCATAAACCTATGATTACATCATTACTCTCATCCTATCTACACTGCTGTCGTAGAGTCAAACTTTAAAATCTTCATCTGCGATTTATCTCCATCACGGAATTTTATGTATGGTGTTAGTTGACTTTGTCTTTGATTTACAGGGATATTTGTAAAAGAAGAGCTTGGAAGTTTTTGGAAGTTTCAAAGGTAAAATGATTCTTGGAGGACAATTTAACCAATTATCGCATGTTTCTTCTCCATTATTGAGCAAAATAGGGGAGTACTAGTTTCTTTTACTTGTTTTCTTTTCCCTTTATTCGTTTTTACGGGTACTTCTAAAGAACATTGGGGACAATGTTCAACTTAAGTGTAGGGGGGAAATAAGCCTTAGAAACTATTCCTTCAATTGCCATTTGCTTTGTCCTTAAAATGACAGGTAATATATCGAAACATAGCATAAAAGGTAATTTTAACCAAAATGTAAAAAACTTTTATGACGCATATCGACGAAAACCGAGTATTAAGCGTCTCATGGATAGGAATTTATATGACTATCATAAAAACCCTCAAAATTCCATCCCAAAAATGTGAGGTTCACTTGTAGATCTTTAAGAATTCGGGTATCCATTTTCGAGACCCAAGATAGTTTATATCTTTAGCTTGTCCAAGGTAAGGTTCAGAATGACTATTATATGTCTATTCGCTCGTCGTTTATCAGATCGGTAGTATAGTCTTTGTCACTTTATGGGCATTGTTATCGGTATTAAATTATATGAGTGTACCG
Source organism: Tanacetum coccineum (assembly GCA_026074375.1). Taxonomy (NCBI): domain Eukaryota; kingdom Viridiplantae; phylum Streptophyta; class Magnoliopsida; order Asterales; family Asteraceae; genus Tanacetum; species Tanacetum coccineum. The sequence continues at coordinate 18,698 of BQNB010059835.1, read as the reverse complement.
GTAGTGTATTAAATTCTAGAACTTGTTTTTGTGATGCATCCCGAGACCGCATAGTGAGTATTAGGATTTGCTAGATAAGAGACACTAGGATTAACCCATTTTTTTAACCCAGTAAGTGTTCATCATGGTCAACACTCGGATCATAATATCTTTATTCCACACCCTTGCCATGCACTCATTTTTAGTGCAGGATGCCCCTAGTACACCACTCCGAGCCTATCCTTTTCATGGTTCTCGTAATTTTCTGGTTAAGCCGGACTATTAATGAAGAGCATTGTTAACCCTTGAACCAATTGTTACACCCAAATCGCCTTAGCATACCTTGTATGTACTCGCTTTCAGTACATTATTGTTTTAACCCAAGTTAATTATTAAGTACACTGTTGCTAAGTCCTTATCCTTGTAAATTCAGTTTTGGGACGATTGGGATTCATGGTAGTATTTATTTTGCGGAAGAATGGGGAAGAAAAGTTAAATCAATACCCCTATATGTTTGTCAAATGATCTCTATGTTATGTTGATCCACCTCAAATTGGGTCATTAGTTAAATTGTAATTATGAGTTCTAAAGCTCAAGTGTAGGGGTACATCTATAAGCCTCATGTGATGTATTATGTTATTCAAAAAAAGAGAAAAAGAGAAAAATAGAAAAGAAAGAGAAAGAGATTGATGTAGAGTTTTGTAGAGTTTGTATATCTTCATCTGAGTCTTTGGCTTAGCAACCCAACCAGCATGTATTCGTATAAATAATTAGCTAACCCTTTCACCCCAAATTCACCCAAAAAAATCACTCCCCAAATGTATCCCATCCATTTTCATTTCCATATATGTTAATCTTTTACTCCTTCACCACAACCTTTTTAAAAAGGACTCTTTGATAGTAATGACTAATACTTGTGCCAAGTAGTGGAGGTTTGATCCTTTACCAAGCCTATGGTAATTTATATGCTATGACAGGTAGTGAGTGTTAATTTTTTGTTTCCCATAGCTATTATAATTTATTATACACCTGAAAGAAAGTGAGAATCCTAAACACTTATGTGATGTGCTAATATATACTTTTTGTGCTTTTAATTATGAGGTCTAGAAGGTTGTGTCGTAAACTCCTTTTAAAGAGTAGGTTAAATGCCCCCAATATCGCTATTGTCTAGGTAGAAAAACCCATTTGCTTGAGGACAAGCAAATCCCAAGTGTAGGGGTATTTGATGAGGTGTCATTTATACACTTTTTCAGGGTCATTTAACCCCCTAAATCATGCAAATATGCCCAGATTATGTGCTTAATTGTTTGTTTTTAGGTTTTAGCACTTGGATGGCATTTAGAGGAAATACACGTGACTTGGGCTCTAATGCGGGTGTCATAAGGACTTCAGCATGAAGTTTTACAACTCCCTAGGCAGTGTACCTAATCATTGTAGTGTAGTATAGGCAAGACTCGAGGGTTGTTATCGTTCTCTAGGGGAATAGGCTGGGAAGGCTTGATCACGGTCTAACAGAATTCTAGGGGTTGAGAGAAGATTCTTTTTGTATTTTTTTATATTTATAAGAAAGCAGGTAAATCTATGGTTTAAGAGGTTGGTTTGATTAACTAATAACTAAACTAATTAATATCTAAACTACTGGTGATAACTTTATGATAAACAATTGTATTTACCTAATCATGCACTACTCCTCAGATTGCTTCTCCTAGATCTGTTGCCTTGTCACACTTGTGATGATCTGTGTAAGTATTTCCTAGGTCATGAACGGATTACACTAACCCACCGTCTATTTAATATTCCGTTAGGGCAACGCATAAGTAAGGTAGTATGACGACTATTACAAGGCCCCTAAAAGTATATTAAATGCAGGTGAAATAACTTAAGAGGAATCAACCATATTAGGGGCAATGTAGTATGAAGACTGTTACCGATAGTATCCTTTTTACACTGTCGGTTACCCGAAACCACCTTCACTTCATACTTGAATAAGAAAAATAAGATGAGAAGATAAAGAAAGAATTTTAGAGAGAGAAACTAGAGAGAGAAAGTAGAGAGAAAATAAAGAGAGGTTGATTAAACTTGCAAAGTTACAAATGAACCAACACCCTCTCCAAGAGTGGAGAGGGGTATTTATACTTTCTTACTAACCTAGGGTGACGCCTAGGTGTAGTGTTGTTGGGTCGGCTCGGGTTTTGGGCTTTAGACCGCAACGTATACAATATTAGTTTAAATCACGAGCCCGACTCCCTTTTCTATCCAAATACAACGACTAATGAATAAAGACCGAGTTTCCTTGTTCGACTTAATATTTTGAGGCTAACAATCTCGCCTGAAGCGAGGTCGTTGACATACATACACCTCTTCTTCAATCTTCCCATAGAGAAAAGCACTTTTTACATCCATTTGATACACCAAAATCTTTAAATGAAGCATAAGCTAAAAATTGCTTCAATTCTTGCAACAAGGGCAAAGACTTCATCATAGTCAATCCCTTCTTCTTGTGTGTACCCTTGAGAAACCAATCTTGCTTTATTTCTTATCACAATTCCCCTTTCATCCTTTTTATTCCGAAAAACCCATTTAGAGCCTATAGCCCTTTTTCCATTTGGTAAATCCACTAAAGTCTAAACTTCTTGTAACTTGAATTGTAGAAGCTCTTCCTGCATAGCCTCTATCCAGCTTGGATCCTTTAATGCATGAATTACCTTTTTGGGTTCTTCTTGTGATAAAAATCAAGCAAACAAGCAGTTTTGAAGGTCTTTATGGTTTGTTCTTTGTTAAATAGTGCTAACAAACCCATATTCCTCCAAATTCTTTGACATTTTTGTCTTATTTATGTAAGCTGAGCATTCAAATCTCCAATCACTTGATCAAGAGGATGATCTTTATGAATTCTTGTAGTTGGATTAGGACTGACTTGGATTGTAGTATCCAAATTGTTCATGTCAGCCATTGCACCATCATCTTCATCATTTCTTGAGAAGTCAAATATGTTATAATCTTCCAAAGCAGGCATATTTGGATCAAATGAAACTTCATTGCTTGTTTTTACACCAACAGCATTAACCTCATTTGTGCTAGCAGCATTAACATTGTTTATGGCTGTTACAATTATCTTTCTTCTCTGATCATTACATTCACTTATCGTTTCTTGATCTCTCATCAACCTTCTTTCCATCATACACTTGAAGTTTGAATTCATCAACATAGAACTCTTTGGACTTAGGAAAAAAATAGGGATCAGCAGTCCAGTAATGGAACAAAATGAAATTTTGACAAGGGTTTCTGTCCTCCATTTCTAGCTTGACCTGCATTATCACTTGCTTTTGTACCTTTTCCTGTGATTTTCCCTCCTTTGGGGTTCCCTCCAAAAGCAACATATCCTCCATCTATCTCTTCATAATCTGTAAGATAGGACATGTTCCCTGTCATGTGCCTTGAGCGTCCACTATCAATTACTCATTTATCCTATAAATCCATTTGTGGATTGCCCTGCACATTAGATAAGAAAATCAATTTTTTTGGGGACCCAAGCCATCACTGACTTAGATCTGCCTTGTGCATCAATATAATCAAACATCTTTAGGGTGATTGATGCACTGTTGTGTTTAGAAACATGGTCTAAAACTTTAGTCTTTGGTTTCCAAACCCAACAAGCTGAGGCCTTAACAGCATTAACAGTATTTCCCTTAACAGCATTAACTACTGCTTTTGGCTTAGAAGTATTAAGATTTTTACCCCTTTGATTAATATTACTATTTTTAAATGTTGTGTTCTTATGAATGGGCCTTTTAATAGTTGAATGTGCTGTTTTAGAAAGATATGACATTGGTCTATCAGCATTCACTGTTGTTTTTGAGTGACCAGCATTAACTTGTCTAGCAGTATTAATTGTTACTAAGCCAGACTTCATTAGTACTGCTCTTGGAACCATGTTCTTTTTAGCACAGGGGTGAGTCTTTTTAGCAAAATTTTGATGATTCACCCTTTGAGTATTGTTCCAAACAGGTTTTACCATCCTTTGATTTCGAAACTATTTTTGATGGTAATTGCAATCAACTTACAAATGATCAAAGCTTCCACACACATAACTGAGCCTTATTAAACATCTCAAAATTGCTTCCTAGTTTTTGAGACATCATATTGTTCCAATTTCTTTGATTGCCTCTTGAACTGTGAGTGTTTTGCCTATGTTTCTCAACTTGTTTAACAGTTTTTCTAGCAGTTTTCTCTTGTTGCTTAGGTTTGACAAACTCTATCTTAGCAATACTAAAGGCTAACTGTTTTCCGTTCTCGTTTTAGTTTGAGACATATTTTCTTCCTCACTATCTGACACCCAATCTTCAATAATTGGGGAATCATCAGACTTCCTAACTACCTTAGACACTTCTTCATCAGACTTTTTGTTCTCAACTACAGGCTTATTAACAAACTCATCTAAACCAATAAAAGACAAATCAGGTGTTGGAGGCATGAAATTTCCTATGTAGGGAGGTGGAACTGCATTATATTTTTCATAGCCTAAACCTTTCTTGCAATTATCACATACTACACTCTATATGTAGCTTTGTTTAAACATTAACGCATTTTTAAATTTATCTACATTAAATTGAATGCTATCTTTTTCTTTTTGAATTTTTTCAAGCTTCTTCCTAAGCTCTCTAATAGTTATTTCTCCTACTTGAATATCCCATTTTAAGCCATTAATGTTTTCTACATAAACAGACTCATTCTTTTTTATAAAATTCAAGTTTTTCTTCCACTGATTCTAAACCTGTTTTATAACCTAAAACCATTAAACTAGATTTCTCTAAATCTCTTAATAGTTGATCATTTTGAGATTTAAGTAATTTAACAGTTTCCATATAAGATTTTGAACAATTTGAATCATTGGATACCTCTGAATTAGAACTTGAAGAAGAGTAAGCCATAAGTGCATAATTAGGTCCTTCCTTTTCCTGATCACTCCAGTCATATCCACCAAGACCATCACATGACACCAAAGATGTGGAAGTAGTTGTTTCCACAGGTACACTCCTTCTTGAGATTTCCTTGTTCTTGTTGTCTTGATTTCTTGGAGCTCTGCACTCCCTAGTAAAATGTCCCCTCTTGTGGCAGTTGTAGCACTCCACTATGGACTTATCAAAACCAATAGTCTCATTGCCATTAACAAGTTGTTGCAAGCCCTTATGTACAAGTTGATGACTATTTGGTTGACTAGTAAAGAATGCACAAATAACAGCATCACTCAAGTTATCAATATTTGTAGAGTTAGCAGCATTAACTTTAGTGCTAGCAGTAAAAAAAAAACTTCATGAGCATATTAACTTCTTCATTAGTAATATGCTTAGGTGTTGTTATTATATAAGAGGACACTAAAGCCATGTGTGTTGCTATGAACTAGATCTAGACTCCCATTAACTTCTGGTTCATACACCTTGAGGTTGTTGTAGAGATCATCCATGCTTATTGTATCCAAATCAGCTTTTATCCTCCACACAACAACATGTGTGTCCACTCAAGGACAAACTTCTTAAAACTTTTGATTACATCTTCTGTAAAAGTTTTTCACCAAAAGCTCCAACTGACTCACAAGCTTTTGAAGCCTATCAAAAGTTTGATCAAGCATCTCTGAGCTTGGAGCAGTGAAGTTTTCATATTGCTGCTTTAAGAGATTCCTTTGAGTCTTTTTAGTAGCTTCATTCCCACCAAATCTCTTTTCAATAGCTTCCAGCAACAGCTTAGCATCCTTTATAGAGTTAAACTTTAACTGATGTTTATTGGGAATGCCCATCATTAAAGTACTTCTAGCCTTCACTTCTAATCTTCTCTGAGCCTTATCTTCAGCAGATGTAATAGGCATCACTGTTGTAACACCTTCCACAACTTGTGTTTTTGGCAAGGTTGCACCATTCTCTATGACTTCCCACAGTGCATAGTCTATCATCTGGATGTATTGTTCAATCCTCATCCTCCATAACTCAAACTCACCCGGTTTGAGCATGGGAACTTTGGATGCAGCCACCATGTGTGCAGAATCTTGATCCATATCTTCTAGCAAAGTTTCTCAAAGCAACAAGCTCTGATACCACTTGTTGATCCCACTTCAATAGATCGAATTCCTTAAGCTTGTATAAGGATTAGTTATATTAGATAAATCTAACACAACTATAGTAGAAACTTTGAATGTATTAAAGATTATGCGGAATCTAATCTTTAATATTAAGAAGAACTATCAATGAAACAGTAATTATATGAACATATAATTCAACAAACAAAAGCTCCAATATTATTAATAATATGAATACTCTTAAAGTATTAGGGTTACAAAGACCTTAAAGCTATGATAATTCTATAAATGACTTGTTTTGGTATGGTGTGTTGTGTATGGTGCGGTACATCAATCTCTATGACCTAAGACCTTCTTTTATACACCAAGGAGTCCTAAACGGCTTACAATACTTTCTTAAGTAATCATAATCTTCTAAACAAATAACTTATACATATCTTTTACCAAAATATCTCATACAAATCACATAAGCAGTACTAACTAACTCAGCAGTACTAACTTCTTCACTAGCAGCATTAACTCCTTCAACAACATTAACTTTGTACTAACAGTAGTAACTTTTGTACTAGCAGTAGTAACTTCCTCTAGCAGTAGTAACTTTGTACTGGCAGTTTTAACTTCCCCAGAAGTCTTAAACACTTAGAATAATTTTCATTGAATTTCTCCAGCAGCACTAACTTTGACTGAGCAACATTAACATCAATAAGAGCAGCAGTAACTCCAAACAACATTAAGAAGCTTTTAATCCCAACAAACCATCTACGTTGTCTTATGTTCAACTCTTTCTGATCAAGAATATGTTACAAGCTTTTATGATCAGTGAACACAACGCATATCGTGCCGTACAAATAATGTATCCATAGTTTGAGAGCAAACACCATCGCTCCCAATTCTAAGTAGTGTGTAGTGTAATTCTTCTTGTGAATCTTGAGTTGGCATGATGCGTAGGCTATGACTTTCTCCCTTTGCATCAGAACTGCGCCCAACCCCTTGCGAGAAGCATCACAGTAAACCACGAAGTTTTCACTACCTTTGGGTAACGATAAGATCGGTGCACTACATAATTTCCTCTTCAACATTTGAAATGCAGCTTCTGCCTTTTCACTCCAATCAAACTTTACGTTCTTTTGAGTCAACTTCGTCATAGGTTTGGCAATTTTTGAGAAACCTTCGATAAATCATCGGTAATAGCCGGCAAGACCTAAAAATTGATAGATTTTTGTCAGAGTCTTGGGCGATGCCCAATCCTTGATTGACTCAATCTTAGCTGGATCTACATGAATTCCTTCACTATCAATCACCTGGCCGAGAAATTGTACTCTTTACAGCCAAAATTCACACTTTGAAAACTTGGCGTACAATTCTTCCTTCTTAAGCAACTCCAAAATTAACTTAAGATGTTCTGCATGCTCTACCTCGCTCTTGGAGTAGATCAATGTGTCATCAATAAAAATGATCACGAATTTATCTAAGTATGGTTTGTACACCCGATTCATCAAGTCCATGAATACTGCCAGTGCATTTGTCAGTCCAAAAGGCATTACTTGGAACTCGTAGTGGCCATAGCGAGTCCTAAACGCCGTCTTTGGAATGTCCTCGTCACGTACTCTGAGTTGGTGATAACCAGACCTCAAGTCGATCTTTGAGTAAACACTTGATCCTTGCAACTGATCAAATAAGTCGTCGATTCTTGGAAGTGGATATCGATTCTTCACAGTCAGCTTGTTTAGTTCACGGTAATCGATACACATCCGAAAAGATCCATCTTTCTTTTTGACAAACAAGACCCGGGCTCCCCATGGTGAGGAACTTGGTCTTATAAATCCTTTGTCAGAAAGTTCTTGTAGTTGAGTGGATAGTTCTTGCAGTTCTGATGGTGCTAGTCTATACGAGGCGCGTGCCACAGGTGCAGCACCAGGAACCAAGTTGATTTGGAATTCGACTTGTCACATTGGCGGTAATTTAGGCAAGTCTTTTGGAAAGACCTCCGAAAAGTCCTGTACCGTCAGCACATCCTCAAGTCGCTTCTCCTCAGACTTGTCTTCGGTTTTTGTAACAACCCACAATTTTCATCACTGTAATTTCCACTTATATTATATTAAATACTACTTTTTCATGGGAAATTTTTTGCTTTATTCTATTATGTAACATAGTTTACATTTCTAAAGTAAACGAGCTCACACAACTACCTAATCCCAATTCTATCTACGTTTATAGCAAGTAAACGCCTTAATATGTCAAGTCAATATTCTAATATCCACTATACCATGTACGTTATCTATTTAATGTAGTTTTCATAACATTATTACTAAATGAACATTATCCGTTAATGTTTATTCCAAACAAGTATACAAGTGTTCAAAGCTTATGTACAAGTATTCTAGCACAACTTTTGAATATATTTTCCCTCTTAAAACCTAGTACAACCTTCTAGAACACAATATACAATCCAATTTAGCATGAAATTTAAATAAGTTCATTTTCCCTCCATTTTCTTAAGTAATTCATACCATCTTTTTAGCAATATGTATAAGCCTTTTAAATACATTATGTAAACCCTAATTACCTTCTAATCCTAACCCTAATCCTAAATAAAACCCTAACCTAAACCTAAACCCTAATTCGAACCATAATCATCACTAAACCTAAGTTTAAGTTAAAACTAATCAACTATACAACCTAGCATCACCATGACACTTTCCTAGCATCACCTAGCAGCTACTAAGTAGCTTCATCACCTACTTGTCACCACAACTTGGCCACCAAGCAAAGCCACCACCTTTCGCCACCTCATCCCTAGCCGTGACCTCCCCACAACTCGACACCTCATTCTAGACCTCCATAGTCACAAGTAGCCTACCTTAGTCACTAACCTTGCTCCCTACTCCAAGTATACTTGGTTACCAAGTTGCTAAACTTGGCCACCAAGTATTCGTGACCCTATATATAGCCGATCCAAACATACACTTTCATATCTCATTTCACACATTCTCTCCCACTCAAACCATGTTCTAGCCATTCCCTAGTAGTAGTAGAATATTAAGAGAAGCCTCAAGAGTCCCTATAAGCCAAGAACCAAGAGCAAGAAGGTCTTGAACTCCATTCCTAACCGTACGAACTCGAACAACCCATTTCGACCTATTTTCAAATTTTTAAGTTTTCTACACGTTAGATTAAGCATGTTATTGTTTTAGAACTATCATAAGGTGTATTAGATCCCATATGAACCCTTGTTTGAGCCTTAAATCATAAAACCTATGCGTTTTTGCTAAAACCCTAAAACAACCCATTTTTGATATATCTAGCTAACGAATCTTTTTTATAAATTTTTGTTACGTTAGAACTTCTTATTTTAGCTTATAATAATAAGCTATAACCTGCAAAATTGATTTCTAAATCAAAAATATCAATATTATGGATTTTGGAGTAAAAACGTTACGTTTTCCATGCATAAGGGTATATATCGTAACTTTCTGAAATTTATAACTAGAGGGGCTAAAAATGTCATTATTCCAAAGTTATATCTATGAGGGGCTGTTTTCCCAAGTTGTAAAGTTAAAGGTATAAATTATATACACTGTATATATAAAGGACTAAACTTGTAAAAGTTTATAAACCAAGGGTATATATTGCCATTTTGCATTCTTAAAGGTATAAAATGTAATATTTTTATATAAATTATAAAAATATATTTAAATATTATAAGACTCAATTTTATTAAAACCCGACACATTTATCGTTATTGATCAACGATCGACGCATTATAAAACAATTACGTTATATATTTAACATAACTTATCATCGACTAGCTTTTGAAGAAATTTAAAATCTTATCGTATCACGTTACTAGGGAATTTCATGTGAGGGGTTTTATTTGAGTATACATTTGGATGAGTTTGCTAGATTTATGATTTAAAGTGTCCTAGCTCCTCAAACGTTTACTACATGACCTCTGAATTATGATAGTCCGAACAGTGATATAATATTTCCATAAATTAATAAATTAAAGTAAGATGTATGTTAAACTTTATAAAGTTTTGAAAACATAAACAATCACACTAAAACTTGACATATTACCCTCAGATTACGTGACGAGGCCGTTACTTTCATTTCATATACTTTTGCCATCAATCAGATTTCCCGGTTAAGGTGAGTTCATAGCCTCGCATTTCAATCTTTTGAATGTTTTATAAACCCGCGAGGGGGATGCATGCTTAAACCATGAATGCAAGTGTTTTTCTAACTATATGCTATCCAGATATATTATTTCCTAAGTACCTTCCAGTGCCACTATTTCCATATCATGAACCATTAATTACTTGCGAGTAAACGCAAATATTGTGGATAGATCTATTAGGGGTGACGACTCCCTTTGGTATACCCGTTCATGGGGTAGCCAAATGCACTATATTTGACTTAGAGAAAAGTTCCATAAGGAACATGGTCAAAAAAAAGAACAAACCGCTTCATCTTATCCATTCATTTTATTTTCATCTAATGGTTTAGATTAATTCTTATATTAATTTAATTAAAAAACCCACTTTCACTCTATTTTTTCGATTTTTTTTTCAATCACGTCTGAAAAAATCACATGAGATTGTGATACAAATCTCATGTGATTTTTTCAGACGTGATTTTTTCAGATGTGATTTTTCGACGAACTCTTTTTTCGAATTATTTTTTTTCAATCACGTCTTAAAAAATCACATGAAATTTGTATCACAAATCACATGTGATTTTGTGAAATCACATGAGATTGTGATACAAATCTCATGTGATTTTTTCAGACGTGATTGAAAAAAAAATTCGAAAAAAGAGTTCGTCGAAAGTATATAGAAGTGCCCCCTATAGAAAGATAAAAAAATACTCGTTGTGATACTTTCGACGAACTTTTTTTTTGATTTTTTTCAATCACGTCTGAAAAAATCACATGAGATTTGTATCACAAATCACATGTGATTTTATGAAATCACATGAGATTGTGATACAAATCTCATGTGATTTTTTCAGACGTGATTGAAAAAAAAATCGAAAAAAGAGTTCTTCGAAAATATATATATAAGTGCCCTCTATAGAAAGATAAAAAATTACTCGTTGCGATACTTTCGACGAACTTTTTTTCGTTTTTTTTTCAATCACGTCTGAAAAAATCACATGAGATTTGTATCACAATCTCATGTGATTTCAAAAAATCCCATGAGATTTTTTCTGACGTGATTGAAAAAAAAATTTCGAAAAAAGTTCGTCGAAAGTATATATAAGTGCCCCTCTATAGAAAGATAAAAAAATACTCGTCGCGATGGTGTATTTTTTTTCGTTTAACGATTTATCGTTTGCTAGATATTTGAGTTTTAAGAAAAAGATGGAAAAGTGGATGATGAAAAAATGAGTGGTTAGGATTAACCCATTTGTTTTTTTGCCCTGTTTTTTGAGGATCTCAACTCATTTGACTTAATGGGTAACCTTGGCAAGTTACCTTTCCACAGGGACATTTGTTCCTCAACCAATGTCACTACAGTGATTTCCATGTTAACGTATTGATATCATGAGCTTAGGGCAATAATACTGTTTTTCATGATAATTGTATGTGTTACAAATATTTCCACTTATGATAACTTGTATTTGATTATTACTATGATAATTGTAAATTCAATTGAAATTATTACTATTTATAGGTGTATAACAACATAACCCACTGTCTATGATGACTTGTATTCAACTATTTATCATAAACCTATGAATTTCACTCAACCTTTGTGTTGACCCTTTTAGCATGTTTATCTCAGGTAATTGAGCAACCTATGGCATGGAGGGGCATTGGACTTTAGGACCTCCAAACTTGTTATCATTCAAACTTTATATTTTCATGTAGATTTTGGGACCTCTATTTTTGTAAAACTCTGATTATATTGAATGATAACTAAATTTTCTAAAACGTCTTTTTATGAGTCATTTTATATGATTATGTTTGTTGATCCATGAAGTAATACCCCAGATTAGCTTCCGCTGCTATATGTCAAAAATGGGGGTATTACAGTTTCCTTCTTCGTAATTTATGCCAGAAAAATTGGGCAACCTCTCTTAATATATTTCTGAGTTTTTAGTACACGATATAATGCTCAACTTCGACTTCTTTCCTTTATCACTACTATCACCTTGGACTATCAAAAGTTTATCTTCATAAGGAATCCGCACAATCACCGCATGATGGTTCGCTAACCAATCCATGCCGATCATGACGTCAAAACTACCAAGTTCTATTGGCATTAGGTCAACATTGAATGGGTGACCTAGCAATCCTAATGTACCGCCTCTAAGTACGGTATTAGTTTCAGAGATTCTTCCGTTGGCTAATTTGACAGCATAGATAACGTCTAAAGTATCGGGGATTATATCAAGCAAGGTACTAAAAGTAGTCGACATGAAACTTTGATCGACACCCGAATCAAATAATACAGAAGCATAATAGTTGTTGAGAAGAAACGTACCCGTGATAACGTTTGAACTGGGGTTAGCGTCTCCTCTACCCAATACATATGCTTTTCCTCTTGCTTCACCAATCCCATTCTTGTTTCCAGTTTTGTTTCCATGGTTCTGATTCTTCAACTTGGGACACTTATTCCGGTAGTGTCCCTACCTCTCACACTCAAAACAAGTAGTAACCCTCTAATTCACTAATGGAGCTCTCTGAGTAGCTGGGATAGTAACTGCATTCATACAATCCCTGGTCATATGCCCGACCTTGTTACACTTCCCACACTTCACAGTGCATGGTCCTTCGTGATGTAGCTTACATTTGCTGCAGTAAGGCAACGGCCCAACATATCCCATTTTCTTATTGTTAGCAGCCGTATAGGCTCTTGCCACATTCTGACCTCCAGCATTCTGTCTTTTGAATGGTGGTTGCTGCCCACGGTTGTCTCTCTGGTTGACCTCCAACCTTCTCTTGTTTTCAGCATTTTTCGTAACATAACCCTTTAACTTTTGATCCATTAAATTGTTGGCAATACAAACAACATCTTGGAGTATTGTAGGTTCTGCAACAATTACATTCCCCTGGATATTATCCGGGAGACCTCCAATAAACTTCTCAACTCGATCCTCCTCTTAGGGAACCATCTTGGTGCACAACATGGTAAGCTCTTGGAATCTTTGAGTATAAGCAGCCAAATCGTTGTTCTTCATGGTCAAATTCCATAGTTCAGATTCCATCTTTTGAATTTTAGTCCTTGGGTAGTACTGTTAGCCTCAATTTATTGAGTCGAACAAGGAAGCTCGGTCACTCTACGATGGAGCTTCGGTCTCTAATTAGTTAACGTTGTAATAGGATATTATCGGGAATCGGGCTCGATAGTAAATCTAATATTGTATATGTTTCGGGTTTAATCCTAAGCAAAACCCGAGCCCGGGTCCTAGTTAAATATCCCGCGCGTACCTTTAACGTGAGGGGGTATATAAGCTTTTTCTTATTTAGAAAAAGCAAGTTGTTCATTTTCTAATAATTCCACTTTTCTATTTTCTCTCATCTCTCTCTCTCTCTCTCTTCTTTCTCTCTCTAGAACAACTCTCCTCTTTCTCATTTCTAGTTCGATTTCGTGTTTGATTCTATGAAGTGAAGTGTTACGGGATCCTACAATTGGTACCAGAGCTTCAAGGGTGGATTTGTGTTTGATTCTTGTGGTTGATTAGCAAATTTCGTGGCTTATTTTTGAAGCAAAAAGGCCCACGACTCACTTTTGATTTTGGCTTGTTTGTTTGTTAATCTTGCTCTCTACTTATTCTACACATCAAAAGGTAAGATTGTTACAAATTTCATGTGTTATACAAGCTTAAAGTTCGAAATATAAGCTTTAAAAGGTTAGTGTTCTTCGTTGAGAGTTGCCTAATTTTGGACGATTCTAAAAAAAATACGAGTTAAGGTGTGTTTAAACTTGATATACACACTTAGTATTGCATGTTAGAGCCTTGATTCATGGATAGAAAAGCTTATTTGAGTGGTTTTGTCAAATTCGACCTTGTGTTCATCGTGGAGGGTTGCTTATTTAAGTATTTGTTCTTCATGGTGGTTTGACCAGGTCAACGGCGAGTTGCTTAAATAATTAATTTATTTGCCGGCGGGTTACTTATTTTGGAAGCGAGTTACTATAAAAAGTTAGGCGGCGAGTTGCTAAACAGCGAGTTGCTAAACGGCAAGTTACCAAACGGCGAGTTACTAATTGGCAGCGGTTTGCTAAGAATTTTTATGTGAAGAAAAGGGTTTCAGTAAAACAGCCATAACTTTTGATTCGTAAGTCCGTTTCAGGCCCGTGACCTCTCAAATCGAAGACAAAAACAAGACGGATTACGTTCGAGGCCTAAAACCCTCGTTTACTATGAGTTATTGACATTTTTCAGTTTTTTGGAATTTGTGTTAGACTTGTTTTCGTTCTAGCTCATCAACTTACTGTCTCTAGCAACCTTATGCACAAATATTAAACTATAAAAATATTCATGCACAACTAACACATCAAATAAAGTCAAGTAGTTAGTCAAAGGCATGTTCCCAATTTTAGTTATGAAAGCTTTAGTACCATTTGGATGAGAAACCTTAATTTTTAAATGAGAGATATCAATGACATTTACAAGAAACTTATTAGTGAAAGTAATGTGTTTGATTTATACCCCAACAGCCTATTAGATACACTTTTAATTTAGAAAGAAACATGACTATTAGAACAGGAAAAATCGATTAAAGTTTATATTAAAAAACTTGCTATATTGAAAAGCTTACACTGCCATATTGGCCTGCCCACGCCATTTTCATTATAAAAATATTTTCCTTTATACGTATATGATAAGAGTAAGAACAATTTTCATTCAGAGAAACCAAAGAAGAACCATGAACCAACAACATTGTAGAAAATTTTTTCCAGCTTTCTTTTTCCCGAAAATTACAGGATACCAATTATTTTAAAACTTCTATCTATGGTATGACCATTGAAAACACAAAATTTTCACAGACCAATTAGAACCCCCACATTCTCTATTCCCCACTAGTCCCTAAGTTTGGTCACTTAAAAAGGTCTTAAAAATTAAGAAGGTCCTGAAACCTCTAAAATTTTTCTCTATAGTGGCACATTAGCATAAATGTAGAGGTTTTAGACTTCCATATCTCTGAAAGTCCCAGGAATGCTATCAAAGTCAAACATGTGAGATCATCATTAGATATATAAGCATATTGCACTTCTGACTATCAGTGAAGTCCTCTTCTCTAAACAAGATAGAAAACTTCTAATTTGCATATAAAGTATCATCAGACCCATTAAAATTGTATTAACTCCATCAACTGATTATGTTCTTAAAATCTCAGCGGGATGAACAATACATCCAGGCAAATTAATTAAAGTATCAAATTATTTCCACAGAGCATTCAACCTATGATAGTAATCAGCAATAGAAGACCCATTTTGACTAAAACTATGAATTTTATGATCCAAGCTAAAAGTCACAGATTCATCTACTTTATCATAAGTTTCTTTAAGTTCTTCCTAAACATGTTTAGCCCTTTTTGAAAAAAATTAACCAAGAAAGAGTTCTTCAGAAATATAATTTAAAATCCATCCTAAAACCATTGCATTAACTCTATCACATTGTCTGCCTAAGACTTCATCAATATTAGATCTTCTGTAAGTTCCATCAATAATGCTAATTTTATTTTTTCCTTCTAAGGCTAAAAGCATATCACATGACCAAACTTGATAATTATCAGTTCCTTTTAGTTTAACAGATTTAACAGTTAATGTAGCAGAGTCATTTGGATGCAAATGCAAAGGATTACTAACATCAAGCTTACTGATTAAAGTAATATTCTTATCCCTGATGTGTCGTTGTGTGGTGTATATTTTTATGATTCAATTTTTAAATTTATATTTTGCCGACTTAACCAAAAACAACACTTTAACGTGAAGTGTAACCCTGATCGGATGGTCAAGATTCGTGGTACGGAGTAGGCTTTCGAACAATGGAAAGCGAGTTAAATCCTCAATTGTATTTATATCTTGGTTATCTAATCTAAGTTGATTCTAATCTAAGTCAAACCTATGCTAATCCTATGTTAGTTATAATCCTAATTCTAACAGTTAAAAGGAGGGTTTCAGCCTGAGAGACTGGCACGAGTTTGGTTAGTGACTACAATCAATTCAAAACACTTTAACCCACGCAAGCAAATTAACAGAAGATAAAAGAGCGGTCAAGCCTTATGATAGAAAACTGTATTAGCCATCATTAATCCGAGTAGAAGTTTGTTTGTTATGCATGCAATGATTACTGTTATCTCGAAGAGGCATATGCATATCTTTAGACTTAGGAGAGACTTCATCCGTAAGACCTAGACACTTCATTCTATCATATTTAAAGCATCCGCATAAAGCATCCTAGTAGATGATATAAATCTATCTTAAGGATTAAAGCATTGGTGATCTTAGTTAAAACTCCTAGCTCATAGAGACTTTACCCACTACTGCATAATGGCAAACTTATCACTAGTAGTTACCACATAGTCACAACTTATCCAAATTGGAAACCAGAACATTATTGTTGAATAATCCAGATTCATCTATTAGTCAACATTTTCAATAAACCAATGGCAGTTTCCCGTTAACTAGTTAAGCAAAGCGTTCCTTAACACGATTTGAAGGACAATATTTGTGATCCTATGATTCTAGATGTATAAATCACTATATGGAGAGCTATCCTGGAATCTAGATTATTTGGTCCGTATTATTAGATCCAGTTGAATGATAGGTCGCATACAAAAGCACGTAAACAAGTATGAATTGATAAACATAAACAAGCATTCAATTCAACCATAATAAATCAACGAGAATATAAACAAAACCAAACATTCAGATCTTCATAATATTGGCTAATACCCAAAGGTATTAGTCTTCAAATATCATAATTAATACAAGAGTAATTTTTTTAGCCAAGGTAAACTAACCGGGTTAATGAATGATACCAAAAACTAAACGATTACAAAAGTATAAGAAATTATACATTGTCTTTTATGAATTGGAATGCGTTGAAAGACCTCGTCAGCCTCTTTCTCCTCTAAAAAAGTTAACTTTTTTGGTTTTAGGTATCGAGAATATGATTTAGCATACTTAAAACTCATTTTTGAGTTTTCTATTTATACTGTCTGGAAGTCGGTTCGATACGGCGTATTCAAGGGGTTGGATATGACGTATTAGAGTTTCTTGGAGTAGGGACAATGTTTGATATCTTCTAGAATCTTCACATACTATATCTTCAATACGGTGTATTGGTCTTCTCTGGATACGACATATTAAGCTTGTTTCGTTTGTGGTCTTTGGTGTGTGCAGGCACGGATACGTCGTATCTTCCTTGCTGGATACGGCGTATTGGTAGTCAGAATAGTAACTTCAAAATGTATTCATTTAAGCTCTAGAATGCGCGCCTTTTGCTAATATTCACCAAGTACTTCGTAATTACTGCAATTCTCAAATATAAATGATTAAGTAACAATTCTTTGCAATAATTATACAAAATGGGTTAATTACATGATAAATGATTCTATAAAAATAAGACGTTATTATGATGTCATCAAATATCCCGTCTACTGAATCCTACGTATCCTCAAGTAGCCTTTAGAATTAATAAAATTGTATCCCCTAAGGATATTTTATGTTAAGCCATTCATTTGATCATTAAATTACACAACCAAACAATCTCACGAAATAGGAAGATAAAACACTCAAATCACTCAACTAATCTAATTTGGAACATGAACTTTATTCACATAATTACTCGGTCAGTGACGAGTATTCTATCTTAAGCTAGGCAAAAGATATGATCTTCACCGCTAAGCTAAGACTAACAAGGTTATAATTGGTAAAATATGGATTATAAGAGATAAGGCTTAGTGTTGATTAATATAACTAATCTTATCGAACACCAATTCACCAGAAGTACCACTTTAACAAGGCAGCTGAAACACATATATGGCTGTAACGACAGAATAGACATGTGTGTTCGATCACATCTTCATTCAAATTTAACTAACTGTTAGGATAAAGAATGATATAGGGCAGGGACCTTCTAACTCTCACCAAAAGTCGTAAACCAATGAGGCAGCTGAGACATTCATACATGGCCATAACGATGGAATAGACATGCATGCTCGTATACATCCTCATTCGTGAAAAACCAGCGGCTAGTCATTAGGAAAAAGAAGTAAATTGTTGTTAAATAAAAATTACGAAACAAATAGATTAAGTCTAAAATACAAGTTGCTAGACACTTTTTTTCTCGACCGTTACCATGATAAAGACACAACTATTTACAACGTCTTGATCATAGATCAAAAACAACAACCTAAGTTGGCGTTCCCGTAACGGTCAACTTCCCAAACATCTCATACTTTACATACTTTTACAAGGCAAGTGGCGATATCTTCCACTTTATACAATACTCTACATCGTTGATTTGTATCAATGAATAATCGATCATTCGTGTAATTCCTTCGGTAGTTGCGAAACGATTATCTTCAAACTTTCCTTCTCTTTTTTTTTTACGATTTTTCTAATTTTTTCGATTTTTTTCGCTAACACTATACTACGAAACTCGAAGTGGTTTCACCATCTTCACGATC
>BQNB010059834.1:3937-37163 GCA_026074375.1 Tanacetum coccineum | reverse complement strand
ACATATATATTTTATTTAGTGAATTTTAACTTCTTGCCTTGGTCAACGGCAATTGGTTGAGTGTTTGCTTATATATTATATATATATTATTGACGAATCACCACTCATAGCATGCCTTGGAACACACTTATGAAAATAATGACTGCTAAGTACTGCCCTCGAAATAAAATCAAGAAATTGGAGATGGAAATCTGGGAGTTAAAGGTGAAGGGTACTGACCTGGCAAGTTATACTCAACACTTTCAGGAGTTAGCTTTGATGTGCGGGAGAATGTTTCCCGAAGAGTCTGATAAGAATGAGAAGTATGTCGGTGGTCTTCCTGACATGATACATGGGAGTGTAATGGTGTCTAAGCCGAAGACAATGCAGGATGCAGTTAAGTTTGCAACTGAGTTGATGGATAAGAAGATCGGCACTTTTGTCGACGTCAAGTTGAGAATAAAAGGAAGCTTTAGGACACTTCAAGGAACAATCAGAACCAACAACAACAAAACAAGAGGCAGAACACTGGCAGGGCTTACACTACAGGGTCTGGTGAGAAGAAAACTTACGGATGATCTAAACCTCTGTGCTCCAAATGTAACTATTACCATGACGGACCGTATGCTCCCAAATGCCACAAGTGCAACAGAATTGGCCATCTGGCCCATGACTGTAGGAGTCCTACAAATGCCAATACTGCTAACAACCAAAGGGGCACTAGGGCAGGTTAGAAAGCTACTTGCTTTGAGTGCGGAGCCCAGGGGCATTTCAAGAGGGAGTGTCCAAAGCTAGGGAACAACAACCGTGGTAATCAAGGTGGGAATGGCAATGCTCCAGCAAAAGTGTACGTGGTATGCAATGTAGGGACAAACCCAGACTCAAACGTCGTCACGGGTACGTTCCTTCTAAACAACTGCTATGCTTCTATCTTATTTGATACTGGTGCCGATAGGAGTTTTGTGTATATTGTATTTAGCTCCCAAATTGATATCACACCAACTACATTAGATCATTATTATGATGTTGAACTAGCTGACAGGAGAATAATTGGGTTAAACTCTATCATTCGGGGTTGTACATTAAACTTCTTAAATCATCCATTTAATATCGACTTAATGCCCGTAGAACTTGGTAGTTTCGATGTCATAATTGGTATGGATTGGTTGGCAAAGTACCAAGCTGTCATTGTTTGTGCCGAGAAAATCGTTCGTATTCCCTGGGAAAATGAAACGTTGATTGTTCGTGGTGACGGAAGCGACTAGGGAAACGAGACTCGTTTGAACATCATCTCGTGCACTAAAACACAGAAGTACATGCTAAAAGGATGTCATGTCTTTTTGGCATATGTTACTACAAAGAAGACTGAAGACAAGTCAGAGGGGAAGCGACTTGAGGACGTACCGATCATTCGAGATTTTCCTCACCGACTCGACAAGTGGAATTTCAAATCGATTTGATACCTAGTGCTGCACCCGTAGTACGGGCACCTTATCGATTAGCTCCATCTGAAATGAAGGAATTTTCAGATCAACTCCAGGAGCTTTCTGACAAGGGCTTCATAAGGCCAAGTTCCTCACCTGGGGGAGCTTCGGTCTTGTTTGTCAAGAAGAAGGATGGATCATTTCGAATGTGCATCAACTACCAAGAACTGAACAAGCTGACGGTGAAGAATCGTTATCCACTCCCAAGGATAGATAATTTATTTGATCAACTACAAGGATCCAACGTTTATTCTAAGATAGAAATGTGATCAGGTTATCACCAGCTTCGAGTACGTGAAGAAGATATTCCGAAGACGGCATTCAGAACTCGATATGGTCATTACGAGTTCCAAGTTATGCCATTTGGTTTGACGAACGCACCGGCGGTATTTATGGATCTCATGAATCGGGTGTGCAAGCCATATTTAGATAAGTTTGTGATTGTCTTTATTGACGATATCCTTATCTATTCAAGGAACATGAAGAACATCTTAAGGCAATTCTGGAATTGCTTAAGAAAGAGAAGTTGTATGCTAAGTTCTCTAAATGTGACCCATTCACATTCATTCATATACAAGACCAATACAAAAGACATGGACACTTGACACTTGACACTTCCAAACCATTAGGACACTTTGGGGTTTCAACATTGATCGAGCTCGGTGTTCTACTTACGCTTAACCGCATAATCAATACTTTCGAACCCATGCCCAATCCTAAGCCTTCACCAAGGACTTACCTTTACCGCTTGAACCTACAAAACATTACAACTTAAACACGTAATCTTTCGCTTAGTAAGTAAAATGGGAGATAATATGGCTTAACTTCATTTAGACATGCATAGTAAAAATCACATACATTCAATCATCAATTCACAAGACTTGTCTTCACCATCTCTTGCATAAACACATTCAAACATCATCTCTTAATAAATTATAACATTACATACCTTACTATTCCACAACTAACCTAGTCACATCCTTAACTAGTTAGCCAAACTAGTTCTCATTTAACCCCTTCATATGATCATATCTTGATCATATGATAAAATTCCCAATTTCTTTACATCAAAACTTCAATTAACCTTAACCCTTATTAATAAACATCTTAATACTAATTTTAGAATATCAATTACCTAAAACCCCCAAATTATCTCAAGAACCTAATTCAATAATTACCAATTAACTCATGATGGGAGCTTACTTACTTGAAAGGATGATTAATATAAGTTTAGTTCTTGATTTGGGACCTTAATTTACACTCAATTGATCAATTTAACCACCTTGTTTCCTTCCTTATCTCTTGTGACGTCCTCTTCCACAACACCTACACCAACTTAGAAACCTTATAGAAAAGATAGGAAATTCCTAGATATATGTTAAGGTTCCAATTTTGCCATATAGCAATTTTGGCCCTTAAATTCTTTATTCCTTATAGTTTTAACACATAATATTTAGTAAAGACCATTTACTTATAAATATATATATATATAATAATAATATATATATAAATATATCAATAAATACACGATAATATATATATATACTATAATATAAATATAATATATATACATGTTAATATTATATAAATATATCATATACATGTATATAAAAATCTATAAATACATGTATATATCTAGTATATAAATATTATAATATAATACATGTATAAATATAAGATATATATATATCCAATGAATACTATATTATATATAACATGTATATATAGATATATATATATAATATATATATAAATATATAAATATATACTGTATATAAATATATATCATATATATATAAAATCAAATATATAATATATCATATGTGTGTGGGTGTGTGTATGTATATATATATGTATATATATACATGTATATATATACATGTATATATATACATGTATATATATACATGTATATATATACATGTATATACATGTATATATATATATTGACTTATAGTTTGACTACTGGGTTTGACTAGCCAATTACGTAAAGCCTTCAACTTATAATAAACATCTTATACATCTTATAATACACTCAATTGATCAATTAGACAACCTTGGTTTCCTTCCCTTTTCTTGCTTGTGTCGTCCTCTCCACAACACCTACACAACTAAACTTATAGGAACAGTTAGAAATTTCTAGGATAAATGGTTAGGTTACCATTTGGCCATTTAGCAATTTAGGCCCTAAGTCCTTTACTTTATAGTTGTATAACACATAATATTTTGTAAAACCATTACTTTATTATAGTATCAACTATAAGTATATATATAAATAAGATAATATATATATATATTATATATATATATTATAAGTTAATTTGTATATATTTATATGTATATATATATATGTATATATATATATATATATATATATATATATTAATATATAGTATATAAATATAGATAAAGAATAAATTACTTATAGTTTGACTACTGGGTTTGACTAGCAAATCACGTAAAGCCTTCAACTTATAAAGTCGTAGTCAACTCATTCTATGGCATTCTCGAAAATAAATACTTAAAAACTGGTTTTGGGGTGTTACAACAACATCGTGCAAAAACCCCATAGTCACTAAAACCAATACTAGCCTTTAAGTGTGAAGGTGAATCTTGATAAGGATCGTTTAAGTGAATCGTGTTGCGTTTGTTTTGTTGAATGGTTTAGGTTTAGGGTATGATGTGTTCTTGTTAAGGTTTGCTTTGAAAATCTAGATAACGAAGGACTAACAATGAAATTGAGTAATTGTTAACCAAGGACTAACCGTGAAAGATGTTTATCGTTAAAGGGTTAATCTTGAAAAAGATTTCTAGGGCATGTAACTTAGGGAACACGACTCGGCAATTACTTATGAGTTTACTCGTGAATGATAAACTTGTAAGTCGCCAATTTCCTAAATCTAAACTCGCCTATAATCACTTCTATACTCGCCTTGTGTTCGTTCTATATTCGCTAAGTTTATAATCTCGTAACTCGCCCTAAGATTAAACGTTACACTCGCATGGAAAGAAATTCTAGACACGCCTTGATCGTGGTCTAGATTTGCCACAAGTTAGACTCGCCAAATCAAATCTACACTCGCCTATGTCCTTTGAAGTCTACACTCGCTTAACGATCTAGTCCAAAGTCTCCTTGATATTTGAGTTTTACACTCGCCAAGAATTTATACTCGCTGGAAAAAGGTTTTGCACATTCTCCTAGCATACTCGCCATGTTGCATGCCAACTATACTCGCCATTTTATATACGCACTTAGCTACATTCGTTGGACTACTCTCGCCATTTACATCCGCCAAAAGAGGGTTTTGAAAACTCGCCATTTTTCAAATTCTATACTCGCCATATCATTAATTAAAGTCGCCTTTTTTTGAAATGTTGTACGAGCAGGAAAATGCCTCAAAACCGCCTTTTTTGCCAGGATTTTAATAGAAAATACACCACAAACTTCACAACAAGTTTGTATATATCAATCCTTTACACGTTTCTATCATCTAAACACATTAAGAACATACCAAGAACATCAAACGAGCCCTAAAACCTCATAAAACCTCATAAACCATTCATATAGATTTTCGCACATAAAACTCAATCAAACAAATTCCAATTTTGTTTTTAAACGATTATAGCATGAAAAGAGGATGAAAACAAGAAAGATTGGATCTTGGAAAGAAAAACACACGAAAATGTCAAAACTGAAGCAACCCAAACTCACCATTGTGAGTTTTGTGTACTTTTTCATCCAAAAACTGTAAGTATGATCGAATAGGCCACAAATAAACACGAAACACCACTGAGGAGCTTTGATACCAATTGTAACATGTATCACGTACACCTTCTGGGGGCCTAGGTTGATCAAAACACACGAAATAAGCCATAAGGTTAGAGAGAGAAAATAGAGAGATGGTGGAGAAATAAGCTTTATTCAAAATGATACAATGAACCAAACATTCATTCACACCCCTCATAGAGAGTCATGAGGGGTATTTATAGCCTACTCACATGCTATCTATCTCTAGTTTACTATATACGTAAGAAAAACACATCAAATGGATTTATAATATGGGAAAATGGAAATAGGGTAAATCCTCACCAATGGAAATAAGGGTATTGTGCTCGGCTAAGATCTATTCTAGTTTTGGTAATAAAAACATGTCAAAATTTTAAAATTGGCACAATTTTTCAAAATAAACTAGAAAATGAAGTCAACTTAAAAGACAAGTTATAATTATACTCTCATCTCCCCACCTGAGTTGTACAATGTCCCTATTGTACATAAAATGATAAATTAAATAGGAAGAATAGAATTAGAACGAGAGACGCCCTTGGATTTGCTCAGAATGATCGAAGATACATGTGTGGAAACTAGAAGGGGGGTTAAATAGTTTACAGGTTCGTTTTCGTTTTAAAAACTTTGCTTACAAAATATGTAGATTCGAGTTGTATGTTTAACCAATTCACAATATGAACAAACAATATAACAATCTAAACTAAAGCTAAATAATAATGACATAAATATGAAGAGATAAGGAAAGGAACAATCAAACCAAGACACCAAGATTTATAGTGGTTCGGCTACGAAGATCTTCTTCGCTCTACTCCACTCCCCGAGTATCCTACTCGAGATTTCATTATGTCAACAAGCTCTCTTCAGGCGGAGAAAACCGTTTACACGTCGCTTACGTTATTTTCTGACACTAAGCTAAATGTCGAGTCTTAATCTTAGCTAGAACCAATCTACCACTTCACAATCAATACACAATCACTAGATCTACACTATCGACTTTACACACTATCCAAATCACACAAATACACATGATAATTACAATAGAGATTTGGTACTTAGAAGAAAAGAGGAGAGATCACTAATCAACACTTTGTTTCTTGGCGAATACGAGTGTTCTTCTCTTGCACTTGAATGAGAGGGAAGAGATTAGAAGAAGATATTAGATCACTTGAAACAAGATCAAAAGATGTTAGTGATCAAGATATTTAGTGAGAGAAAGAAGGTTTTTAGAGAGAGAGAGAGAGAAGTATGAGAAAATTCATGCAAAGAGGTCTGATTTTCAGCAAGGGATGAAGCAGTATTTATAGACAGGAAAAGTCAACAGTAACTGGCGGCGGTCCCATATATATAAAGGGGCCGCCAGGCCTATAAGGGGGCCGCCAGTAGACTCCGCTCCCTTTTTTGTCTTTTTGTAGGGAAGGTTGTATCTGGTATAGAAGCTTCCGTTTTAGAGGGGAAATTTGAATTTCAGATTTTAAGTTTTTAATAAAACTTTTCTTTTAATTAGAAAATATTTTTTATAATTAATTTTGTGAAAATATTTTGTAAAAATGTAATGGATGAGAAAAATATTTTCTTCATCACTAATCATGCTTAATGATTTGTTTGTTCATACCTTAAGTTATCACTAGTCTTAGAAATGGAATTTTACGATTAATAATTTGTAAACGTTTAATTTTATTGTAAATGTTTTTACATTATGTTATTATCAAAACATTCAGAGGTCGAAAAATATAAATAACGTTTTTAGACATTATTTGTATTAACAATCTCCCCCCATTTCTCCCCCTTTTTTCGAATTCAAAAAGGATGATCGTCAAGTTGTTGTAAGAAGAGAGAAATCGACGATGTCAAGACTCCCCCTTGATGTATGCTCCCTTGTTCGGGGCACAAAGAGATAAATCTTACGAGAATTGTTTGCTACAAAACAAAGTTAGAAATACAAGTGCAAGACAAATATCTTTTAAGCAACACATTATATTTAAGTCACCCAAAAGAGAGTTTCATTCAATCATCAAGAAACTCATATAATAGCAAATGCAACTAATACATTCATACAACATAAAATAAAACTAGAGCTAATACAAGATAATTAATCCATAAAACACACTACATACTTCATGAGATAAAGAGAGACAATACTACATAAGTCCTAAATGATTCATGATTCATAGAGAATGACTTTTTGAGCAAAAAGTTTTGGGGTGACACATTTATGAAAACATTTAAAGACATTTCAAGGTGGAGGTGGAAAGTGTGAGGTGATTGCGATAGTGAGAAGATACTCAAGATGAGCAAACATGATGTTCATCTCATCTTTTAAGGTTAAGAAAAGAGTTCGGTTATGAAAGAAACATATGCAATTTGACCCATGGTAGTCATGGTAATTGTAGTAAAGAGGATGACCCCAAGATAGTGTGAGATGTGGTGAAGATGGTGGTGATGGAGTGTCGTGAATGTGATCAAGAGGAGTGATTGGTGACAAAGAGAGTGTGATATCCAAAGAAGAATGACTTTGAAGTGGTTGAGGGTTTAGAGGTCTAGGAGGAACATCTGAAATGTTATCAAGCAAAGGGTTTAAAGGATGAGGTATAATAGGTTTCATTTAAAGATGGTGGTGAAGTTTGAAGTTTTAATTGAAAAGAAGAAGATGTGTTCCCTTGGCTTGATGAGGTTTGATTGGTGGATGTGGTTTTTTAATAATGCATTAGGAGGAGTTGGAGATGAATAAGTTGTGGTAGGAGAAGGTGTGGTGGTGACATCTTCATCACTAGAGATGTTGACAAATAGTTATCTAGGAGGGATTATGGTTAGTTTGATTTGGTGGAGTTCATGGTAGAAATGTGTGAAGAAGATGAAGATGGTGGGAAGAATGAGAAAGATGGCTTATTTAATTTGAAAGCAAATGATCAAAGTAGAAAAGCATGAGAATTAAGGAATCAAATTCCAAAAGTTGTTTAGCAAAATGCAGGAAGTTTAGCTGGGTCTAAGAGAGAATAGTCAACTGCACAGAAAATTAGGTAGTCATAGTAAAATACCGTGGGGGGGGGGGGGGAACCCCTTATTTTCCAACCCTGATGGCGGTCCCATATATACATGGTGGTCCCAGATATATTAGGGGGCCGCCCTAAGTTTTATGGTGCCGTTCTCTAGAAGTCCGGGAAATTTCCAGTTTTTCCCTTTACTGCATATCCCTGTAAATTTCTATTTTTCCCTTTTGCAATCAATTTTATTTCATCATTGTTAGGATCAAGAACTAGATAGATCTTCTATCCTTTGTGGTTGTATAGTACTTATGTAATCACAAGTATATACGTGAGAGACTCTAACAATTGTTTAGGCGGAAACTAAACAATACAGTATAAAGAAAGAATAAGATATAAACAATGATCCTCTATGGGATCTCCTATTGAATAATAAATTGTTTTTGTATTTCAGTAATCGGTACCAAACCCTAATGCTACAGGTATTCTTTTAATATAGAAGAAACCCTAATTGCTCAACAAGAATTCTAAGAAACGCTAAGAAAATACATCCACTCATTCCTAATATATCTCATTCCTATATTAATGAGATAATTCTAGAATATAACTATAATTCCTTAATTACAGTAATCACGTCTATAAATAAGATCAGCAGATTCTATCTCTGTCAGCAGAAATGAGAACATGACCAGCAGGAACATAATCAGCAGAAACCACTTAATGCCATCAGCAGAAATGAACATCTCTAACAAGCAAAACGACACCTTAGTCGTTTCAATAATTCCCAACAATCCTCCCTAAAACTTGGTTTTGACTCTGTTAATTCCAAGTTTCTAGATAGATCTTCTCGAAGCAAGAGGATTGAGTAGCAGCAGAAACAAAGTAGCAACATCCAAAACAGCAGCATCAAATGAAACAGCATGAACTCGATGAACAGCAGAATCAAATGAAGTAGCAACATCAAAGAACAGCAGCTTCCAGACTTTATGTGCAGCAACATACTAATATGATAAGCCTTTACCAAGTAGCTACTCACTCTTGGGCTAGTTGATACTTTGGTGAAAACAAACACCCTGGTGTAGCAAAAACCAGTCCAATTTCTCAGAACATGAATCATAAATAAGATCAGCAGATTCTATATCTGTTAGCAGAAATGAGAACATGACCAGCAGGAACATAATCAGCAGAAACGAACATCTCTAACAGTAGAAACGACACTTAGTCGTTTTCAATAATTCCCAACAATATATTAGGAATCTGTTTAGCAATTTAGGGTTTCTTCTTTATAAAAGAAACCTTTAGCATTAGGGTTTTGAGGGTACTGCTCACCAGTCTGGTTGGTCTGAGTAGGTTGAGTCTGTTGAAAGTGAATAGCAGGTTGTGAGAAGATAGATTGATTTGGTTGAACCTGCTGATAGTTAACAGCAGGTTGTGAGAAAGCAGTTTGAGTGAATGTAGGCATTGGTTGTGTGGGTTCAGGTATGAAAGATTCCGAGGTATCATCTTGAGTGAATGAAGGTGAAGCAGATGGATTAGGGTTAGGATAAGTGAATGGTGACTGAGTAGGTATAGTAGGCATGGGTTCTGACATAGTTAACGGTTAGAGAAACAAAGTTTTGTTGTGGTAACAAGTGATTCTTCTTTATCAGAGGCTCTCTCCAGGCTCTGATACCACTTGTTAGGATCTAGAACTAGATAGATCTTCTAGCCTTTGTGGTTGTATAGTACTTATGTAATCACAAGTATATACGTGAGAGACTCTAACAATTGTTTAGGCGGAAACTAAACAATGCAGTATAAAGAAGAACAAATATAAACAATGATCCTCTATGGATCTCTCTATTGATAATAAACTGTTTGTGTAATGCGTAATCAGTACAAAACCCTAATGCTAAAGGTTTCTTTTATAGAGAAGAAACCCTAAATTGCTAAACAAGATAACTAAAAACGCGTAAGAGATATACATCAATCTCTTCCTAATATATCTCATTCCTATCTTCATGAGATAACTCTAGAATATAACTATAATTCCTGCATACAATAATCACGTCTATAAATAAGATCAGCAGATTCTATATCTGTCAGCAGAAATGAGAACATGACCAGCAGGAACATAATCAGCAGAAACGAACATCTCTAACAGCAGAAACGACACTTAGTCATTTTCAATAATTCCCAACAATCCTCCCCTAAACTTGGTTTTGACTCTGTTAATTCCAAGTTTCTAGATAGATCTTCTCGAAGCAAGAGGATTGAGTAGCAGCAGAAACAAAGTAAGCAGCAAATATAGATGAAGACAGCAAGAACAAACGAACCAGCAGCATCACAAATACCAGCAGATACAATGTAACCAGCAGCAACAATACAAGCAGCAGAAACCGTAGAAGCAATATCCCAAAACAACAGCATCAAATAAACACATGAACTCGATGAAACAACATATCAATGAGGTAGCAACATCAAGAATAGCAGCTTCCATCTTTGTAGCAACAAAAGTAGATTTGATTAAGCCTTTAACCAGTAGCTACTACACTGGGCTAGTTGATACTTTGGTGAAAACAAACACCCTGGTGTAACAAAAACCAGTCCAATTTCTCAGAACGTGAATCAAGGGTGAATTGGAATACCCTAACAGTTTTTGGCAAACCGTCACAGCCATACAACGGATTTAACATGTCTTTACCTGTAGCCGTTTGCTCAGGACTAGCCAACTCTTCATACACAGGAATATGTGAGTCGATAACCATATAATTTTTAGTAAATTGTCAACTATCAACGGATTTGAGAAAGTCTTTACCAAGAGTCGTACCCTCTTGGACTAGCCATTTTTCATCCCAACAGGAACATGGAAAATGAATACCATCCAGTTTTTGGTAACCTGGCAACCATCAACGGATTTGAGTTACACACCAAAGCCGTTTGCAATGGTGAGCCAGACTCTTTCTTGGCTGTTAGCCATGGTGAGCTGAAAACCATTTGTCGTGCAGTGCAAGCACTAACACCAAAGTTATACAACACTATATCTTTACAACACTATACTATTACAAGGATGTATCTAAATCTAAGGATGTTAAATGCTATTTTGTCAAAAGAAACTAATATATAAAACTATCTAAGAGTACATATGTTTTTTTTTTATAAACAAACTAACTAAACTATTGAAGTAACTACAAACACTAACTCAGAAACAACTTACATAGGAGCAGATGCAATACACTCATATGCTTGCCTTAAGCCAGCCTGGACCGTCTGAATGATATTCCCAGCAACAACAACATCCCGACAATACGAGGGTGGAACTGTGAGCCTGTGGTGTAACATACTTTAAGCAATGGTTTGTTGCCCGGATAGGATAGAACTTGTCCACAAACATATACACAGTCTTCCCATTTGTCAAATCCAAAACATGAACAGAACTCTTAGGATACAACTTCCAGCCACACACAATCCATTCATCTTGTGTACGCCAAAAGTCTTCCACATCATCAGAATGAAGTGACTGACACAACATATTCACATCCCTCCAGAGTTCTAAACCAATATCTACTTCTGGGTTTAACCGAAAGTACCTATTCATCCGTCGACGCAAAAGAAGGAGATCCTCACGATAAACATGAGGTAGCAACTCTTTCAAGTAGGTAAAGTACTTTCGCCGCCTGTACCCTGATAATAACAGGAAATATAATTTGTTACAGCGGACACTCACAACCTCTCAATCTTTAAATTCACCATATGGAAGAGGGGAAATATAATTCTCCATGTCATCATTACTCTCACTCTCAGAACTGAAAAAGTCCTCAACAAGTTTAATTGATTCCAACTGCCAGACTTAGGACTCAGACAGTGCATAAGGGTGTGCACCAGAAATCTCCATTGAGGAGATAAATAGTTCTTAAGAAAAGTAACAGTCCCATCCGTCGAATACCCAATAACCCTCATACCCTCAAGAATATTATTAATGGGCATGTCAAAAATGCCATTGGCATCGTCAAGTTGTAACTGAGCCCTAATGAGAGACTCAGTCACGACCACCTCACGGCCGTCAATTGTAGCGACTAGGTCATGAGACCTAGCAGCATTTGGGCGAACAACAGTTGTTGCCCAAAATTGTTTGACCAATGAGTCAAACACGACCGGAGGGGCATGAGTCAAAGCGTACTTTAACGGAGAATGGTCCAAATAACTAAGGATATATGTGAAGTCCTCGCAGCCTCTTTCCCTTCCCAAATATGCGATCTTGTTGTGATCATCTTTGTACTTGAGTGCCGCCATTGGTGATGATTGAATATAGGTTGAAGAAACAGAGTATACAAAGGCAAATGATATTGGTGTATGTCTGGGAAAGATGAAAAATTGATTTGCGATTAATTAGGTTAATTTTGCCCAATTTTATGAAAAGATAACCTTTTAATTTGTTTGGTGAAATTTTAACCTTGGAAGTTGAACTAATTAAGTGAAAAGCAACTTGTATGCCACCTGTTCAGGCAAGTGGTAACCGCCAATTACCATGTAATATAGATTTAAAACGAAAATGATGCAACTTCCATTTTTAAGACCAGCAGGTGTAAAGTCAACCATCAGTAACCACTCTTAAAACCAGCAGAAACAAGTCAAGCAGTAGAATTAATATATGAGCAGCACAAACTATTCATTCAGCAGATACATTGTTACACCAGCATGATTGGAGACTACCAGCAGAAACTAAGTGACTAGTGGCAGAGACCAACCAACCAGCAATATCAAACTGAGCACAGCAGAAACTAAGTTGAGACAGCAGAAACAAGTTACTACCAGCAGAAATAAATCAGCCAGCAGAAACATGATACTACCAGCACAAACCAGTTCAGCAGCATAAATAGATGTATTGACAGCATAAACAACTCCAGCAGCATGAATGTATTCAGCCAGCAGAAAGAGTCAACCAACAGCAGAAACCATGCACACCAGCAGGAACACACACCCTATCAGTAGAAATGAATCCACCAGCAGAAGTATGCCTACCAGCATGAACACGGAACCATCAGCATAATCCATAGCTACCAGCAGAAACAAAGCATCCAGCAGGAAGGATAACTACCAGCAGAATCATAGTACTACCAGCAGAAACCAGCCTGTCAGCAGGAAGAATGT
This sequence comes from Tanacetum coccineum, assembly GCA_026074375.1. NCBI lineage: Eukaryota > Viridiplantae > Streptophyta > Magnoliopsida > Asterales > Asteraceae > Tanacetum > Tanacetum coccineum. The sequence continues at coordinate 23,802 of BQNB010059834.1, read as the reverse complement.
ACAACTAGCAGCAGTATTGACTACCTGCAATCACAAGAAAATAATATCCCACAAAACACCATATCCACCTGCAAGAAAGTTAGAATATACAAGTATACAACAACAAGCCTCCCCTTAGGCTTATACCTCCCCTCAATTCACGAAAGAGGGATTCACCATCCCAATATGGACCACCAGATACTCAAATCTTGGTCCATCAAATGCCTTGGTCAGTAAATCAGCCACATTATCATCGGTGTGAATCTTCAGCACCTGTATCAAGTTCTTCTCATTGGCATCTCTTATAAAGTGATGCCTAATCTCAATATGCTTGGTCCTCTGATGAAAGACTGGGTTCTTCACAATGCATATGGTGCTCTGGTTGTCTATGAAGATTTTGGTATTCATGAAGTTGAATCCATAATCCAGCAACTGGTTCTGAATCCAGAGTACCTGTGCACAGCAGCTAGCAGCAGCAACATACTCGGCTTCTGTAGAAGAAGTAGCCACAATAGTCTGCTTCTTGCACTGCCATGAAATTAACCGTCTGCCCAGAAATTGACATCCACCTGTAGTGGATTTCCGGTCACCATGAGAACCAGCATAATCACTGTCACTGTAGGCTTCCAACTGAAAGGGAGAATCTTTAGGGTACCACAAGCCGAGTTTTGGTTGCCCTTTTAGATACTTGAAAATTTTCTTGACTGCATTCAGATGAGAAGTCAGTGGAGTAACTTGATGTCTGGAACAAGCACTAACTGCAAACATTATGTCAGGTCTTGAAGCTGTGAGATACATAAGTGAACCAATCATGGATCTGTACAAATGTACATTAACTGGAGGATCAGTTTCATCTTTCAATTTGGTCTTAGCAGCTTCATAGGGTGTTGTTGCAGTTCTTACAGATTCCATGTCAAACTTTGTAAGCATGTCTTTAACATACTTGTCTTGGCTGATAAAAATACCATCAGGCAACTGTTTCACCTGTAGACCTAAGAAGAAAGTCATCTCTCCCATAGCACTCATTTCAAATTCACCTTTCATCAACACCTCAAATTCATCACACCAGGCTTTATTGGTTGACCCAAAGATGATGTCATCCACATAAACCTGTACCAAAAGTATATCCCTGGAATCTTTCTTGATGAACAGTGTCTTGTCAATAGTACCTCTTCTGTAATTGTGTTGTAACAGAAAAGCAGACAATCTTGCATACCAGGCTCTAGGTGCTTGATGAAGTCCATACAAAGCTTTAACCACTCTGTACACATGCTTTGGGAAGTAAGGATCTTCAAAGCCTTTAGGCTGAGTGACATACACTTCTTCTTCAATTTCTCCATAGAGAAAGGCACTCTTAACATCCATCTGAAATACCAGAAAGCCCATATAAGAAGCAAAAGCCAAAAACATTCTGATTGCCTCTATTCTGGCCACTGGTGCAAATACCTCATCATAATCAATGCCCTCCTCTTGTCTGTGTCCCTGTGCAACCAACCTTGCTTTATTCCTTATAACTATTCCTCTGGCATCCCTCTTGTTCTTCAAAATCCATTTTGTCCCTATTGCATTTTTGCCAGCAGGTAAAGGGACAAGTGTCCATACTTTTTGGTTGATGAACTGTTGCATCTCCTCTTGCATAGCAGCAACCCAATCAGGATCCTCAAGTGCTTTAGCTATACTAGTTGGTTCTAACTGAGAAAGGAAGCAAGCAAACAGACAATGAAGTTGGTCTGTATGATTGGTCCTTTGTTGATCTTGAATATATCCAATGAACGCACTTTCACCAAACTTGGATTTTTGAGCTTTGCTTCTTGTCAGAACTGGAGAAGCAAGATCTCCAAGAATCTGTGACTGAGGATGAATTGTGTTCACCCTTTTTGTAGGAACTGGATTCACTTCCACAGCAGGTGCTAAATTTGTAAGAGTAGCACTAAAATCATCATCATAAGAGGAAGATGTGAAGATGCCAGATGAGAGTTGATCCTTGCACACATCAGAAGGGACTGGAAATCGTGTAGTGTTTTCACTTGAGCCCAATGATTGACCAGGAGGAAGTGTAGACTCATCAGCATGTACAGGAATGAAGTCAGCAGAAACAGATGTACTGACAGCAGGATTGCCCTGACCAGCAGGTTCATAACTACCAGCAGGTTGAAAACTACCAGCAGGATTACCACCAGCAGGATCACTACCAGCAGAAGTACTACCAGCAGATACACCACCAGCAGAATCAATGCCAGCAGGATCCCTATCAGCAGAAACACCTTGGTTTCGAATTTCAGCTTCAGCTTGACTTAGTATTTCTGCTGTTTCTTGTGAGAACAAATAACCATATCGTGCAGCTGCGTCCTTAGCTTCATATTCTTGTCTTTGAAGCTTAGCAAGCTCTTCTGCATAATCTGCATTGCGTTCCATAACACTAGGACCATTGCTTGATGAAGGACCTGCAAAACTGTTAGAAGGAAATGAAGGAACCACTATCACTTGCTCATCCACTTCTGAATCTGAGTCATGATCTTGTGTACCTGCATTTATGTTAGTTTCTTGTGTACCTGCAGGTTTGTCAGTTTTAAAACGAGTATAACCTAATGAATCAGTTAAATAGTCAAGGTCAAAGTACCACTCATGACCAATTCCCTGAACATTGGGTTTATCTTCTAAAAATCTCAGATTCATGGTTTCCTCTACCCTCTTGTTAGAGTTAAATTATAAACCCTATAGGCCTTGCTATTTGGAGCATAACCAACAAGATAACCTCATCAGCTTTACCCTCAAATTTTTCCCAAATGGTCACATTTGTATTAAGATATTACTTGACACCCAAAAGTTTAAGATGACCTATCTAGGGAACCTTCCCAGATATCCATTCAAAAGGTGTTAATTATGGGGATTATAATAGACACCCCTGTTTAAAAACATAGCAAGCCGTGCTAACAGCCCTCAGTCCAAAACATTGTGAGGATAATTTATAGTCAGCCAAACATGGATCTAGCACCTCTATAAGAGTCCCTATTTTTCCTCTCAGCAACCCCATTCTTTGTGGGGTTCTGGGAATACTAAGTCCCCTTTATCCCTTTTCCCCACAGATTCTATAAGATTTAGCATTTTTAAACTCAGTCCCTATTATCATCCCTTATTCGCTATAACCTTTTTATTTAGCTGGTTTTTCTATTAAGCAATAAATCTTTAAGGACATAAAATGTTTGCAGCCTAGAACCCAAAAAGAAAGTCAAGTAAACCTGCACAGTCATCAGTAACCATTAAGGAGTAGTACTTCTGTCAATACACTTATATTGGTAGGATGTACCAAAAAGTCCATATGAGCAGCAGTTGCAGAGTTTCAGGAAATAAGTCTCACAGCAGAAATATGCTTGTAAGTAAACCTTATGTTTCTTTTCCTTGTTGCAGGGCAACACATTGTGATCATTGGTGAACACCCTAGAGAGGTTAACCCATTCAACCAGACCTTCCTTAGCTAACTTTATGATTGTTTAGAAGTTCACATGACCATCCATCTGTGCCATCTGGTGGATGTCATCCAAGGAAGCTTTTGCTACTAAAACAATTACAGTTTTGTTCGGTTTTAGTTCTGAGATGCTGAAGGAGTAGAGATCATGTTCCCTAGAATTCTGAGTACCGACCTGACATTTCTCAGGTAATTGGAATTCCTCTGTAAGCACCAAACAAATCAGTTTCTGTGAAAGAAACTTTTTTCTTTAATACACAAAGTTTGATACCAGAGAACAAGTTAAATGCTGCAGCTCTTCAACAAAGTAGACATTTTCAAAGTCAAGCTTTGATGTCCTTATGGTTCCTTTTTCCCTGATATTCTACCATCGCCGACCTCCAAATTTGACAAAGCCTTCCCATGACCTGCATAAAAATCATCAAGCTAACTCCTTGTTTCCCTGTCAAACATTCTTGCAAACCTCTACAACCAATACCTATGTTCATTATCTGTACTTAGGATCAACCAACAACAAATCAGACAACAAAAACATTAGTACACGTGAGAGACCCAAGCCAGTTCTTGACTAGCCTGCCTTTGGGATCATAAGTTGATACCATGTAGATTTATTGAGAACCAACCATTAACTCCTATGGACCCCCAACAATCTGGTCTTTTATTCCTCCCAAGAGTAACTGTTGAGGTCTTAACACAGTACCCACCATGCATCCCTCATTCATACATAGGTCATAATAATACTGGCCAATACATATTATTAAAATATACAGATGTGGTCTAAAAGTATGGTTTAAGCATGCAGGAATAAGCCAACCAGCAGAAACTGTGGTCTACCAGCGAAAAACAGGTGCTGGGTCCTTTTAGAGCCAAACAGAGAACAGATTGACACAGCAAGATGTCTGCCTGTCCACCCATCCCGTGGATAATGTCTACAGCAGAATTGACGGCCTGGACTGTTACTACTAGCAGCAGGATCAGATCCACCAGCAGAAACAGATGCTGACAATTCCTACTAACCCAGCAGGTAACAATGATTCTTTAGATTTACAATGGGACATAATCTACATAATTATAAAAGTCAACAATCATATGTAATCAATGCAATTTACTACCACAAAACAAAAACATTTCATACACGCACATAAATTAATTGAATTTACACGACATGTCCTATGTTTCATATCCACATTTCCTTACAAAAATCTTAGGAGTTTTACATGTCTCCAAACAAGAAAAACTAGGACAGCCAGCAGTGGAATTTGGGTAGTTCACATCCAGACACTGGCAAAGTCTTGAATATCAACACAGGTGGGAGAGTCCTTGGACTTAGGTCTTTGAGCTTGAATCACAGGATGCATAGGTCCTCTGATTCTGAAGACAATGTCACTGTATCACAAGAGACAAAGTCATTAGATTCTGAAAGAGTTTCAGACGTTTTTATTAACAGACTTTGACCATATACATTACCTGTGTTTTTCCTCGGATACAGACTTGTAGGGAATGGGCATGATAAGTTCCAGTTATGGAGGAGGAACTGCATTGCATCTCCAAGCCTTGAGCAAACCATGAGTAAAGAAGTTTAACCTCCACCTCAATAGTTTCTGGTACATGGTACTGAGGTCTAGACAAGTCATACACTTTCGTCTCTCCCAAAGTACTCTTATTAAACTCCTAGACCAATTTTAGTTCTTGTAGACATAGACAATTTATCAACTTGTTCAAGTTCTTGGAAGTACTCCTTCCACTTTTTCAAATCTAGCTAAATGTCGCTTCATCATACTTAACTTCCCATTCTTTTCCTTTTCTTTTTGTGCCAGATCATTGTAATTAATCAGAAAAACACAGTATTTGGTTGGAGGTGTTTTCTAGATTAGCAGATAAACCCTAATCTTTCTATCTAATGCAATCTTAGTTTATGGTACCAATCTTTTTGTGAGTTCAAATGTTTTAACAGCAAGTCCTGATGCTGCCTGAACTTTATTTAACAAACATTATACAAACATATCAAGTATTATTATACATATTATTAAATCGTTAATATTAGAATCACAACCACGGGGACAATTTTATACCTAAGAGAAATCCCCATCAAAGCAAACTAGCAGCAGCAAACAGAAACACCAGCACCACATTATCAGCATGAAGTCCCCAGCCCTCATCCCATATACCTTCTCTCAACCGCACCAACCTTGTTATTCTTGCCGCATGATCCGACCAATTCACCATGAATCAACTGAGACAAAGCTGTCTTTGGTTTCGTCTGTCTTAACTTTGTGACCTAAATGGCAGAATACCAGCCTATCATCAATTGTCTTCACATAATCACTCCCTATCGAAATGTCCCAATTAAGACATTTGTAGCATCTAACCTTCCTGTCCTGCAAATCTGGGCAAGTTTGCGTATTGTTGTAGTTACCATCTTTCGTCCTGCCTTCATCGCCAACCTGTAAACCTCAGTAGAGCAAAGCATTTGCGCACTTTAAGGTCCAATTCTTCCATCTCCCAACTGATTAACACTGGTCAAAGACCTTCATAGATCATATCTGTGATCAGGTTCATTCCAGCAACAAAAAGAAGCAAAACACATCCCTTATGTTGTCAGAACGACCAATGTTGAGAAACTGAATGGAAACCAATACTCATCTGATCAGAAAAATAAGTAAGTTTGAGCCAAGCTGGTAGCTCCAATGAAAGCAGAAGAGTGGGAGTCAAGCAGCAGCTTTCACACCATAATTATGACCTATACTGACATCAAGTTCAAGTGACCTTAAGTAAGTTTATACAGGTCTCGAAAGCTCATTGAATCAAGGCCACCTCTGTTTTAATGCCAAGCAACTTTGTGACCAACAAGAAGGAAGTGCACTTAAGAAACTTAGGTTTGATGTCTCATTGTCTGGCCTTAAAGCCTGCACTGATTCACAGGCTCAGATCTTCTGAAACCTTCATAACCCTTGTGTGGCCTTTCTTCTACTGTCACGGAGAATCTGTAAACTGCTGCTGAGCCATGGTTCTTCCACATCTTCTTTATTCATCAATCCCAACCAAACCTGCCTTAACTGCCATCCAATATCCCTTGCATCAATCGATAATGATGAAAATCAGGCATATGATCTCAGTAAGCCTGTATCAACAAGGTTTCACCTTATTCACCCCTTTGTACAGCAACATGGCTACATCAAGAGAGACAGGGAGACGAACACTTGTATTTCCTTTCCGCAACATTTTTCCCAACCCTCTTTGGAACAGAACCCTTGCTAAACGAAATCCTCTAAAGATTAATGATCACATTCTGTATCCAGTACTCCATCATCATAGCCGCATATCTCATTTTTTTTTTCCTTCTTAGATAAGGAAATTATGCATTGTTGGCAGGAGATAGTGGGCTGTTTGGAACTGTTGAAAATTGTTGTGACTGGACATTGTTAGGTTGAAGGTACTGCTGACCAGTCTGGTTGGTCTGATAGGTTGTAGTCTGTTTAGAAAGAGAACACAGGTGTGATATATAGATTGATTTTTGAACCTGCTATAGTTAACAGCATTGTGAAAAAAGCAGTTTGATGTGAATTATGCATTGGTGTGAGGATTCAGGTATGAAAGAATCCGAGGTTTCATCTGAGAGAATGAAAGGTGAAGTAGATGGGATTAGGGTGGTTAGGGGGATAAGTGAATGTGTGACGAGTAGGTATAGTAGGCATGTGTTCTGGACATATTAACGGGTTAGAAAACAAAGTTTTGTTGTGGTAACAAGTTATTCTTCTTTATCAAGGCTCTCCTCCCAGCTCAGATACCAACTTGTAGGATCTAGAACTTAGATAGATCTTCTAGCCTTTTGTGGTGTATAGTACTTATTAATCACAAGTATATACGAGAGACTCTAACATGTTTAGGCGGAAACTAAACAATGCAGTTATAAGAAGTAACAAATATAAACAATGATCCTCTTATGGATCCTCAAATGATAAAAACTGTTTGTTGTACTGTGTAATCGTACAAAACCCTAATGCTAAAGGTTTCTTTTATAGAGAAGAAACCCTAAAATTGCTAAACAAGATAACTAAAAACGCGTAAGAGATATACATCAATCTCTTCCTAATATATCTCATTCCTATCTTTATGAGATAACTCTAGAATATAACTATAATCGTTGCATACAATAACCACGTCTATAAACAAGATCAGCAGATTCTATATCTGTCAGCAGAAATGAGAACATGACCAGCAGGAACATAATCAGCAGGAATGCTACTTGAACTGCCAACAGAAACCACTTAGTGCCATCAGCAGAAACGAACATCTCTAACAGCAGAAACGACACTTGGTCTTTTTCAATAATTCCCAACACATTTCCTCTCGAAACTCTTGGTTCTGTTGCTCTTCAAGATCAAAGTACCCCATGGTTTGCAGATTTTGCAAACTACCATGCGGGGAGCATAGTGTATACTGATCATTCTGCTATTAAGTATCTCTTTACTAAAAAGGATGCTAAGGCAAGACTAATGCGGTGGATCCTTTTGCTCCAAGAATTCAATATTAAAATACGAGACAAAAAAGGAGCAGAAAATCTAGCCGCCGATCATCTCTCCAGACTTGAGAACCCTCACCAAGATGAGTTCGAGAACAAAGAAATTACAGAAACATTTCCACTCGAGACTCTTGGATCGGTTGCTCTTCGTGATTATGGTACCCCATGGTTTGCAGATTTCGCAAACTACTATGTGGGGAACTTCATTGTCAAGGGAATGTCATCCCAACAGAAAAACAAGTTTTTCAAAGATGTCAAACATTATTTCTGGGATGACCCCTTTCTATTCAAGATATGTGCTGACCAAGTAATTAGGCGTTGTGTTTCGGGGCAAGAAGCTTTTGACATTCTCAAAGCTTGCCACAGTGGACCCACCGGGGGACACTACAGTGCCAATTACACCGCTAAAAAGATCTTTGATTCAGGATTTTATTAGCCCACGATCTACAAGGATGCCCATGATTTTGTCACTCGATGTGACATTTGTCAACGTCAAGGCAAAATTTCACAACGTGATGAGATGCCACAAAACTCTATCTAGGTTTGCGAAATCTTTGACATTTAAGGCATTGATTTTATGGGGCCGTTCCCGTCTTCAAGAGGGAACAAATATATACTCGTGGCAGTCGATTACTTATCAAAATGGGTTGAAGCAAAAGCGCTCCCCACCAATGATGCCCGAGTTGTTTGCAAATTTCTTAAAACTCTCTTCTCCAGATTTGGTGCCCCTCGTGCAATCATAAGTGATCGCGGAACCCATTTTTGCAATGACCAATTTGCAAAGGTCATGCTTAAATACGGAGTCACTCATCGTCTCTCCACCGCGTATCATCCACAAACAAGTGGACAAGTTGAGGTATCCAATCGTGGTTTGAAAAGGATTCTTGAAAGGACCGTGGGCGAAAATCGTGCCTCTTGGTCGGACAAACTGGATGACGCTCTCTGGGCCTTCCGTACAGCTTACAAAACACCCATCGGGTGCACTCCGTACAAGCTTGTATATGGAAAGGCATGTCATCTACCGATTGAGTTGGAGCACAAAGCTTACTGGGCCCTTAAGCATACAAACTTTGATATCAAAACCGCGGGTGATCACAGAAAAGTTCAACTCAATGAACTTAATGAACTTCGTGATCATGCCTATGAAAACTCTTTGATCTATAAAGAGAAAACAAAGAGAATCCATGACTCCAAGATCAAAAATCGCGTTTTCAACGTCGGTGATCGAGTCCTCCTCTTTAACTCTAGATTAATCTTTCGGACCACATCATGGTCCTTCTCACCGAAGCCAAAACACATAGGATAATGATTAAAGGAAAAAGGCCTCACCCCCAAACTCCCTTAAAATCTTCTAGTGAACCCTCTCCCACTCCTCATCAAGAACAAGAAATTGATCCGGTGGACAATTACACCCTTGATCCTATTATCTGCATAAACCAACTTCCACCCATCAAAGAAGGAGAATCTTTAGAGTTTAGGCAAACCAAATGGATGTTCAAGTGCTTCAATCATTTCCTTTCTAACCTCGGGAAGAAGAAGTAAGGGTGTGCTAAAAAGTGTGAGTGTTTTTAAAGGTGTGCTTGGTTTGAACATTGATTATTTTACTTACTAGAATATTGTCTCTTCTCGTTCTCTCTATGCTTGAATATTTGGATAATTGGCTGTAAACTATATTGCTTAATGCTTGATAAGTATCTCAATGCTATATTATGTGGTCCTTGGTCATTCGCTTATTCTAAAATTAAGGAGTGTTTGGCATTATAAAAATATGTAGGATATAAGCATTGAATCTTATCCATGAACTTTTAGGACAATCTAGTATATCCTTTTAATCATCAATATAAGAGAAATTCAGGATTAGAATTAATTTGGATCATTACTAGAAATCCTATGAATTTAGGAACCAAGGCTGCTGCAGCCGGTGTTTCCTTTGTGCAAGCATTGCTTAATATCATTTGAACCAATGGAACCGCCGGCTGCCGGTTCTACATTAAGCCTTTTCTCGTTTTTCCGGTAGTTAGCTTTCAAATCTAACTTCATAAATAGGATTATTAAAACTATCTAAAGGCAGTCTAATTACTGGTTTTACCTTGTTTTTGACCTAAAAAGCACTAAGCGAAGGATTACCTTTAGAAGAAAATTAGTGGCCATAGCATTTAATGTTTTGCATGTACTTAGTGTATAAGTTGAGGATTATTTTGAGCTTGCTATCACCATCATAATATCTCAAAACGTTTGAGAAAAACCTGTCACAACTCCCTTCTTGATCACTACCAAAATGACTTCAAGTGCATCCTCTTCCACCAAGAACCCCCAAGAAAGTTGGCAAGAACAAGTGTGATTGACATTTCATCAAACGAATCCTCACCCATTCAGCAAAACAACCCTATTCCCATACCGTTGACACTACTCTTGCACTCATAATCACACCACCAATGTTTAGCCAAACAACCCCAACTCAACAAATGAACAACACCATTGCTCCAAAAGCCCTTAAATTACTCAACTCTCCTGTCTTACCCAGTGCTCCTCACCTCCTCCTAGAATTCGATGGAAGACTATCACTTGTCCGAACCTCCAATCCACTACCTCCACCGCCTTCTCAGGCTTTTACTCAAACACTCCCTTAACCTACTCCAATGTAACTTTGGAACAATTCTTTCACATCAAACCTCCATCTAGGAGAGAGGTAAGGATGAACCCCAACCCGAGCACTTTTTAAGTAGAGAACAAGGTGTTGCAAAGAACTTGGGTCAGATACCAAGACTTTAACCTATCACCTGAAGCCGAATCAAACCGCAATAAAATGATAAAGATAGCCCTCCTCCCTCCTTTTACCATTACTTCATCACCAATACCTCCATCATTCCATTACACCACCACCTCGATAACCGCCACACCACCTTTTAGACCCATACTCCCACCATCAAACACCTTTATCCCTCTTGATCACTCCCTATGGATGGAAGGACCCTCATCCCTTCCTCAACCTCAAGAACATTCATGCCCTCATTGCCAACGCACGAAACACTCGTTCATAATCTTTAAGATGAAAAGGAGTACATGTTGAACCATAATCCTCGTAGCGACTCAACCACCTCACCAACCAAAACCATAAGGTGGTGATTGCTGTTCGAAAATGACCATTAGGAAGTTGAAAGTTTAGACCCTATAGAACATAATCATGATTTTATTTTTTAATGATGATTAGATAATAACACCCCGTAGTTTTAGGGTCCATTGTTCAACGTGTAAAAAATTCACGTAATTAATTTTAGTGATAACTCATTGCAATTTAAAATTGAGATCGTTAAGTTTAAAATCCCAAAACTAAAAATTATCGTTCATATATATACGGCACAACAATAAAATGTTACATCAAGCAAGTGTTTAAATAATTATTAAAGGATAATTAATTAACTTATGTTACAATTAATTTTTATTAAGTTTTACGTAAGTTTTTACGTTTCACATAAATAGTGAGCATACCCAAACCACCAAAACTTTTCTACGCTTCAACAAATACCCATTATTATACCCAATACCTAAAGTTTTATAAAACTTTACCTACGTTAACATTGTTGGTCAAATGGTACATGAATTAAATCAACTAGGAACCTACACATTACAAGTTATACATCTACACTTAAGATATATAACTTAAAGCTTCAAGTAGTGCAAGTAATTATCAATAAACGATCAAAAGATATTTCTAGCCCTATCCCCCCCCCCCCTCTCAAAATTCAGATGAAATATATATCCCAATGGGACATATAGCACACAAATCACCTAACTTGATCTTGTACATCACCAACTCATTAAACCTTAAGACTTTCTTCAAGTCTTGACCAAAGACTTCCCCATTTCACTCCTTATGTCTTATGACTCATAAAAGTGAACTTTGACTAGTCTTATGGGTATATAAGACATGTACTAGTAGAAGAACACACACACAACTCATTTCTTAAGGTGAAAACACACAAATACTCCCTCCTTGTCCCTCAAAACCGACGGCCCACCAAACCCAAAAACACCACACTTTTATTTACAACATTTACAAGTATTCCTACATCATTTCCAAGATATCCTAAGTTGTTTAGAAGGGTTGGTTTGAAGTATACAACGGTTAAAGCAAAAAGGTTCAAGATTAGGGTTTCACTTGGATTTAGGGTTTTCAAGTGTTGAAAGCTTAGGTTTATTAGCTAAACAAGGGTTTAGATCATATTGTTCATCATCCTACTTAATATTAAGGTTACCTTAAAAACCTTAATCTCATTACATTTGTGATTTTATGCATATATAATGTTTGTATAGTTATTCACCATCTAAGGATCTTTTTAGATGAAAAATGGAATTTTTACTTATGATCGTGGTATGATATACTTATTCATGTGCTATATTGTTGTTAAGAACATGTTATAATGGACATATAAGTATTGTACAAGTATGGTTTATGTATAAAAAGTGTATATAAACAAGTTACCTAAAAAGTATACTTATGAATGTTTATGAACAAATGAGTATGTAAAGTTATGGATCTTGTGATTCTTAGACAATATTTAGACAAATGTTTGACTAAGGAACCCGAAGTAATAAGACATGGATTTAATAATGTTGTAATTGAAAAAAAAACCCCTTGGTAACAAGTTACTAAACAAAAAGTTATAAGATCAAGGTTTCAACATATTTTACAAAAATGACAAAAAAAAAAAAAACAAAACATTCTGTAGAAATAAGACAAAAACTATTATTTTATATTATATATTAAATACTACATGTCAATGAGGAATTCCCAAAAAGGTAGAAACTCAAAAAACCACATATAACGAAAGGTAAGATCTCTAATTACAAGTTACCTATAAAAACGCGGTTTAATAAGAAATTTTAAAAACTCTATAATATTCACTTTTGAAATATACAAATGAATTTATTTTTCCTCAGATAAATACTATAGTTTATCAGATTCCCAAACATTAAGAATCTTAATTTCCGATCAATAAATGATGAGTTTATGAATTACGCAAGTTTACGATAATAAATACTTTTATAAAAAATAATTTATAAAAGTTACTGTTCACATCAGATATATATATTTTGAAAATATCATTAATTTGATAGAACTTTTAATTATGAATACGTGCACGTAAAGAAAATCACTAAGAAACGAGTTAAAACAGAATAAATACGACAGTTTACGAGTTACGACGATTAATTTTATAAAAGTAAATAAAAAAAAAAAAAAACAAAACAAGTAAAACCACTGTTCACCAGAGGACTCAAATATTAAAAATGTAATATTTTGATACATCGTCTTAATACGAAAGCGTGGACGTAAGAAACGGACTTAAAACAATAAAGTTACGTCGTTTTCACTAAAGAGATATTTATAAACGTTTTGACTTTATAAATATGATTTCACAAATGCAATTAGATGGTGAAGGTCGCTAAATAGAAATTATAAGTTTGTATAGTTAATCAAAGTGCTATACTACATATACGCCTATATTTTAATTAGGTTGCATTTATCATAATGTGAATGCATATTTCCTGTTCTACATAGTGATAATCATTCACTCAAGGTGAGTTCATATCCCCTCGATTTAGCATTTAATGTTTACACGTTTGGGTGAGAAACATATGCATGTTTACAAATGGATGCAAGTGGACATTATACATTACGATTAGCGTGTTTGCCAAGTAGCGATAACCCACTGCAGCCCATTAACATTAACTGTCCGAATTTCTGGTTGTGAGCGCAAGAATGATATAATAAATCTATTTGGGATTGACATCTACCCGTATCGGGCGATCATGCTCACTGTATCAGTTTTTGCCAACAACGACGTATACCATGTCGAACAATATAAGTGGGGTTAGAACATCATCACGGGCAATTGTCGGCAAATATAATGTAATTCAAACCATTCGAGCTTCAGTGTCATGAGCTATAGGGAAATGTAAATAACATTTTATGATGTTTGCATCTGTTGCATTATCATGGGGAAATCTTGCGGTCCTACATTATACATTTTACAAACCTATGAATTCACCAACATTATTGTTGACGTTTTAAGTAATGTTTTCTCAGGAGATCAATAGGGTACAAGACAAGGGATACATTGGTGGTCGTTATTTTGGAAGTCATGCATTTAAAGATTTGGTTACATTACATTTTGAAAAACATTTGTTATGGACTAGAATCTTTGTATTTTGAATAATGAACAAGTGAAGCTATGGGCTTTTGTAACAAATACTTTACTAAATCTAATGTATCAGTTGTAAATGACTTTTTGGTCATTCTTATATATATATTGTGTTATTGATCTATGAAGTACCACCCTCAGACCATATTTCGCTGCGACCCAATTTGGGGGTGTTATAGATTGGTATCAAGAGCCAAGGTTATAGAGAACCAGGTCAAATGTTTTGCTGGACTATAACCGTTTTCAAACATTGCATTCATACAAAGGGGTTTTTCACGGGACATACATACACTAGTTGTTGCATTAGTTGGTTGGACTAGATGCATTCATGATTGATATACATGTTATAAAATACGATGTATATTATATTACTATAAGAGTCTTATATTAATACTTATATAAGCTACTTTTGATTTTCAGATATTGTCATGTCGGATTCAGAGGATTCTACAGTCACCTACACGACGGTATCCAGTCCATTTGGAGGTTTGTCAGACATCGGATCTCCGAGAGTCGATGGACCACCCGTGATGCCAGAGGATCCGTATGTATATGTGGTAGCCACTTTTCAGGCCCTACCATCTCCTGATTATGTGCCTAGCCCAGAGGAGCCAGAGCAGGCACCACCTCTACCAGAGTTTGATCCTGAGCCGGTATACCCGGAGTTTATGCCATCGGAGGATGATGTACTCCCAGCTGAGAAGCAGCCACTGCCTGCTGCTGTCTCAGCCACTGTTGATTCACTAGGGTATATTCTTGAGTCCGATCCTAAGGAGGATCCGGAGGAAGAGGATGATGAGGATCCTAAGGAGGATCCAGTTGATTATCCCACTGATAGAGATGATGATGATGAGGAGGAGGAGGAGCCCTCCGAAGATGAGGCTGATGATGATGAGGAGGATGAGGACGATGAGAAGGAGGAGGATAACCTAGCTCCTGCCGACTCTACAGCTGTTGCTTTTCCAGCTGTTGATCATGTCTCATCCGCTGAGGAGACTGAGCCGTTTGAGATAGACGAGTCTGCGGCCACACCACCACCACATCCTGCATACCGCATTACTGCTAGGATATCTATCCGAACTCAGACACCCATATCACTTCCTTCATATATAGAGGTTTCCAAACTTCTTGCTATACCTACTCCACCAGCATTACCACTTTCCCTATGGTCATCACCACTTCCCTGATACCTTATCCACCACTACCCCTGATACTATCACCACTATCAGTATCATTACTAGTACATGTATCACCTCCACCACTACCTGCTAGCCCTACTTATCCTTTGGGATATAGAGCCGTTATGATCCGGCTGAGAGCCAAGACACCATCTACTTCCTATCCACTACCATCGAGTATACCACCATCAGGGACACCACCACTCCTACTTATACTAGCACCTACATCGTCACCATCTTTGATGCTACCCTTTGCTGACCATAGAGCGGATAGGCCCAAGGTTTGTTTACCACCTAGGAAGAGGCTATGTATTGCTCTTTGTCCTAGGTACGAGGTCGAAGAGAGCTTGTCTGCTCCTGCTGCTAGACCGACTAAAGGTTTTAGGGCAGACTATGGTTTTGTTGCCACTTTAGATAGGGAGATTAGGCGAGATCCAGAGAGATATATTAGTTATGGGATTACAGATACTTGGGATAAGATGCTTGAGGACATGCCAGGGGCACTAGCGATTGATGAGACAGAGTTAGGTCGGAGGATGACCGACTTTGTTACTACTGTCAGA
The DNA here is from genome assembly GCA_026074375.1 of Tanacetum coccineum. Classification (NCBI taxonomy): domain Eukaryota; kingdom Viridiplantae; phylum Streptophyta; class Magnoliopsida; order Asterales; family Asteraceae; genus Tanacetum; species Tanacetum coccineum. The sequence goes on along the minus strand of BQNB010059834.1, from coordinate 7,891 downwards.
CAGGACACATATGAGATTTATGTGAGACTGGATGATGCACAGGATGAGAGGTCATTGATGAGCGGTCGGCTCAACATGCTGTTTAGAGATAGACGTACTTATGCTCACATTGCTTTATTCATATAGAGAGAGGCTAGACTTTCTCATAAGGCCTGGCGACAGTCGATGGATGCTAGTGACACTGCCCATTATGAGGTGAGAGCACTAAGGACTACAATGCTAGCTCAGCAGACAGAGATTGCAGCCTTGAGAGCAGCAAACCGCGCTCGACAGGCACAGCTTATGGAGACACTGAGATTGATGAGTACACTGCAAACACAGGTGACAGCACTGCAGGGACAACAAGTACCCACTAGCGGTCCAGCACAGCTAGAGATATCGGAGGAGGCCGGTAGCAGTTAGTAGATTTGGTTATGTTGTAGCTATATTGTATTATCCTACTAAGTATTACGGGTTAATTCTCGGCTAGTAAGGCTTTAGGTTGTTTATATTTCATTTTGTAACCTAATCGTAGTGATCATTTTGTATCTAAATCGGTCATGTATGTTTCCAGATTATATATGGAAAGGATGTATTATGTCATGTCTGTAATCGAATTTATTACGAATGAATGTCGATGTAGTTATATCATTGTTGATTACAATTCGGTTGTACATTTCACTGTGTGATGTGATCTCACTTTATTTATTGTGTATATGTCATGTCATGGTTATGATTTTACGAAATCTAACGGGTATTATAATTTCTTGTGATTGAAGAAAATGGCAGCAAAAAGAACTACCAGAGCCAACCCCGCCGATACCACTGCCACTACTTCTGTGACTAATGCCCAGCTTAAGGAAATGATCGACCAAGGTGTCACTGATGCTTTGGCAGCACGTGATGCTGACAGAAACACGAATGGCGATGACAGCCATAATTCAGGAACGAGTGTTAGAAGGACAGAACGAGTTGCTAGAGAGTGCACTTACCCAGACTTCATGAAGTGCCAACCTCTAAATTTCAAATGCACGGAAGGAGTTGTCAAATTGATTCAATGGTTTGAGAAAATAGAAACTGTGTTCAGTATAAGAAATTGCTCTGTTGAAAACCAAATCAAGTTTTCCACTTGTACTCTTCTGACAGGTGCGCTAACGTGGTGGAACTCCCACATTAGTACTGTTGGTCATGATGTTGCGTGTGCAATGACTTGGGCAGACCTGGAAAAGAAGATGACTGAAAAGTATTACCCGAGGGGCGAGATTAAGAAGCTTGAGGCTGAATGTGGAATTTGAAGGTGAAAGGTACCGACGTGATAGGTTACAACCAACGTTTTCAAAAACTGGCATTGATGTGTGTTAGAATGTTTTCTGAAGAATCGGACAAGATTGAGAGATATGTCAGTGGTTTGCCCGATATGATCCACAGGAGTGTAGTAGCATCAAAGCCTAAGATAATACAAGAGACGATTGAAATAGCAACTGAACTGATAGATAAGAAAATTCGCACTTTTGCTGAGCCTCAGACTGAGAACAAAAGAAAGCACGATGATAACCAACAACAATAAAAAAACAAGAGGCAGAACATTGGTCGGGACTACACTACAGGATCTGGTGAGAAGAAACCTTATGGAGGATCTAAACCTCTGTGTCCTAAATGCAACTATCACCACGATGGTCCATGTGCTCCCAAATGCCACAAGTGCAACAGAGTTGGCCATCTGGCCCGCGACTGTAGAAGTCCTGCAAATACTAATGCGAGTAACAATCAGGGGGCACTAGGCAGGTCAGAAACCTACTTGTTATGAATGTGGAGCCCAAGGACATTTCAAGAGGGATTTTCCAAAGCTAAAAAACAACAACCGTGGTAACCTAGGTGGAAATGGCAATGCTCCAGCGAAAGTGTATGCGGTAGGCCGTGTAGGGACAAACCCAGACTCAAACGTCATTACGGGTACGTTCCTTCTAAACAACCGCTATGCTTCTGTCTTATTTGATACTGGTGCCGATAGAAGCTTTGTGTCTACTGCATTTAGCTCCCAAATTGATATCACGCCATCTACCTTAGATCATTATTATGATGTTGAACTAGCTGACGGGAGAATAATTGGGTTAAACGCTATCATTCGGGGTTGTACATTAAATTTCTTAAATCACCCATTCAACATAGACTTAATGCCCATAGAACTTGGTAGTCTCGACGTCATAATCGGTATGGATTGGTTGGCAAAGTACCAAGCCGTCATTGTTTGTGCCGAGAAAATCATTCGTATTCCCTGGGGAAATGAAACGTTGATTGTTCGTGGTGACGGAAGCGACCGGGGAAACGAGACTCGTTTGAACATCATCTCGTGCACTAAAACGCAGAAGTACATGCTAAAAGGATGTCCTATCTTTTTGGCACATGTTACTACAAAGGAGACTGAAGACAAGTCGGAGAAGAAGCGACTTGAGGACGTACCGATCGTTCGAAATTTTCCTAAAGTATTTCCTGAAGACTTGTCGGGTCTCCCTCTGACTCAACAAGTAGAATTTCAAATCGATTTGATACCTGGTGCTGCACTTGTAGCACGGGCACCTTATCGATTAGCTCCATCTGAAATGAAGGAATTGTCAGACCAACTCCAAGAACTTTCTGACAAGGGCTTCATAAGACCCAGTTCCTCACCTTGGGGAGCTCCGGTCTTGTTTGTCAAAAAGAAGGATGGATCGTTTCGAATGTGTATCGACTACCGAGAGCTGAACAAGCTAACGGTGAAGAATCGTTATCCTCCAAGGATTAAAAAATTTTTTGACGATTTATTTGATCAACTACAAGGATCCAGTGTTTATTCTAAGATAGACTTGCGATCAGGTTATCACTAGCTTCGGGTATGTGAAGAAGATATTCCGAAGACGGCATTCAGAACTCGATATGGTCATTACGAGATCCAAGTTATGCCATTTGGCTTGACGAACGCACCAGTGGTATTTATGGATCTCATGAACCGCGTGTGCAAGCCATTTTTGGATAAATTTATGATTGTCTTTATCAACGACATCCTCATCTACACCAAGAACAAAAAGGAACACGAAGAACATCTTAAGGCAATTTTGGAATTGCTTAAGAAAGATGAGTTATACGCTAAATTCTCTAAATGCAAATTTTGGCTTTCCAAGGTACAATTTCTCGTCCACGTGATTTATAGTCAAGGCATTCACGTGGATCCCACCAAGATCTAATCCATAAAAGATTGGGCATCTCCTAACACACCAACGGAGATTCAGAAATTTTTAGGTCTTGTTGGGTATTACTGAAGATTCATCGAAGGATTTTCAAAGATCGCCAAGCCAATGACCAGGCTTACTTAGAAGAAGGTCAAGTTCGTGTAGGGCGACAAATAAGAAGCAGCGGTTCAACTGTTAAAGCAGAAGTTGTGTAGTGCACCAATTCTGGCTTTACCTGAAGGAAGCGTAGATTTTATCGCATACTACGATGCTTTAATCAAAGGTTTAGGCATTGTGTTGATGCAAAGAGAGAAGGTGATTGCTTATGCATCACGCCAATTGAAAATTCATGAGAATAACTATACGAATCATGATTTGGAACTTGGAGTAGTAGTGTTCAGTCTCAAGGTTTGGAGGCACTATCTGTATGGGACCAAGTGTACGGTGTTCACTGATTATAAGAGTTTACAACACACTCTTAATAAGAAAGAGTTAAACATGAGGCGACGTCGTTGGTTAGAGTTGCTTAGTGATTACGATTGTGAGATTCGTTATCACCCGGGAAAGGCAAATGTTGTTGCTGATGCTTTGAGCAGGAAAGAGCGAATAAAGCCATTAAGAGTTTGAGTCTTAGTCATGACTATTGGTTTAGACCTTCCTAAGCAAATTTTAAATGCTCAGACTGAAGCACGAAAACCAAAGAACATCAAGAACAAAGATGTTAGAGGTATGTTGATTGAAAATTCAAAGGATCCTCAAAGGATCCAGA
>BQNB010059833.1:1483-37163 GCA_026074375.1 Tanacetum coccineum | reverse complement strand
ATATCAAAATTTCTTTTCATCTCTTTTCTCTCAACTCTCTCTCATCTCTCTCTCTAATTTCGAATCTCTCTCTCTCTCTTTTCTTAGTTTCTTGTTTTGTGGTTCGGGTTATGAAGTGAAGCATTAAATCGGTTCCTACAACATCATTCTTCTTCTCATATGTTCTTCATTTTTTCTCATTTGTTATGATGGTGGTGTGGGGTGAGAAAGAATAAGGTTATCCGATAGAGGCAGTAGATAATGAAGAGGCAACAAGCGGGAAAGAATAGGGTTATTAGGTAGGACAGTAGACAATGTAGAGGCAACAAAAATACATAGGGTTATAGATGGGTATGGCGGGAAAAATCTGTGTAGGTTATGGCAGGCAAAAAAAGGATGAAGAAGATATATCTTTAAAAATGACGTGGACTAGATATGGTAATGACGTGGACTAAATCAGTTGATGTAGATTTATTAAAAAAGTCAAGGCGACCTGATTAACCGGTCACTCATGGAAAAAACCTGCTATTATTAGTTTCGATAGTGTATCATGGTATTTTTTGGGTACATTGTTCATAATGAGACACATTATAAAGTACATTGTTTGTAAATGGTGTTTACCCCTTTTTGTTTTAAATCTGTTCTACTGTTTTCTGGGACTGATGATGTACCTGAGCCAATAACTTAATTTATAGCATAGGTGTATTAATTCTAAATTTTATCAAACATGAATTAATTCTTCATGGAACAAAACTATAGGCATGTGTGTTTACCTGTGCCTAACATAGATATTTCTGTTAGTTTCAGACCACAATAACTCTGCACTTTCCCATTTCTGTTAGTACAAACAAGTGGAGTATGTTGGAAAGGGATTGATTATCGGTATGATTATTCCGTGAAGCTGTAATACAAAGATAGACATGATTATAGTAACATAATTCATTTAAAGGTATAAAAAGTCATTCAAGCCAAGCATACCTTTATTCATAATTGGTTAGAGAATATGATTCACTTTTACTCTATAGCATGCAACAAAGCGGAGTTTAGGATGTCAAAATATCTATATTAAAGATATTTAATATGCAACCTCTTGGTATTCCATGGTTGAACTATCACATTTAGTGAGGTAATAAATGAAAGAGTTTGTGAAAGGTTCATCTGTTACTTGCACCCCTTGCATGTTCTTAGCGATGTTTAATAAGGATGCATTTGAATGATGCCACGGAGCAGCATATGGACCGTAACTATAACAATAATCACGGAAAGGTAGGGCTTCAGGTTTTTTAAGTTGCATGTCAACCTTTTATATGTTAAAGTTATGCACTATTATAGTATATTTTTTTATCACAATGTTCCTGTGACCGTTCATTTTTCAAGTTTAGCCTTTTTCTTATAAACCTGGCCATATGTAAAACTATCATGCATAAATTTTAAGTTTTAGCCACCTTAGCAGCCACATTTCAGTTTACCTTACCACTTTGTTTTATTGTTATTGCAGCCAGTGAAGCTTTTGCTATGCTCAATTCGCATTATCATCTGCAGCTTTGATAATGGAGTAAGCTGAAGGCATCGATCACCAAATGAAGTATAACCACAATAACAACAATGGCGAGGTACCATTTCAGTTATTTGGGTGTGAATGTTAAAATTATATATGTTAAAGTTATACAATATCATACTACGTGTTCATTGTAATTTTTTATTTCATTATTTTCGTCCCTATTTATTTTTGTGCCTGGACTTTTTCATATAATCTTGCCAAACTTTGAAGCAATTTTGACCAAATCTGAAATTCTGATGACCTTAATAGGCACATTTCATTTTACCACATCATCGGTTATTTTGGTTATTGTAGTCAATGTGGTATATGCTTTGCTTATTGGGCATTCTCAAATGTAACTTTGAAAGTTTTTAGATTATACAAATAAAACAACCCTTTTCAATCTTTAGGCAGATTTCTTGTTTTAAAGTTTCATAATTCTTATAACCAAGGTTTTACTTTTACCAAAATATAGCTATATGTGGTTTGAATATGCAATTTCTAAACGTGCAATGCGTAACATAGTCTAATATCATGTTACAGTTGAGTTAAGTATTTCAATATGTATATTAAAACACATAGAGTATTAAATTTTAATTTCACAGAATATAGATCAATAGCAAAGGAACGCAAGTAAGTGCAAGTTCGGGTCCAAAGGTAAACATTTTCTGAGATGCACCTGGTGTTTGGATAAATCGGACTTAACATAGCTCAATTAAGATTCCAATGCAATTTAGTTATTGATGAATGGACGTACATCTATTGAACATCACATTAACAACACTAACATTGTAAAAACAAACCATGAGTCTTGTCATGTGTAAGACATAAAACCATAGGTACCTATCAACATTTGGTACCCTATTTATTTTTTACTTTCCTAACTACTTTTTCATGAACCGCTGCTCTAATCCTGCTCGCGGTCATGGTTGATGCTTCTAGGGTTACTAACCCGGGCCTCCTAGACTAAGTCAGAGTCATCCACAATTAATCTAAAAACATAAGATAGTAAAAAACACTTGTTAATATTTGAATCAATATCAAGTCGGGGGGAATTATGTAGGGTAAGATCACCCTTTTTTCTTATTAGAAGGATAGCCAGCCTTGCCATCTTTTGCTTCCTCATCCACCATACGTGTAACCTCCGTGTCTGAATCTTCAAGATCCAACCTAAAATAATGCCATCATTCCCAACATGTTAGTCATTCCAAGAGAAGTCTTTGGATATAAACTTTTTTTAATTGTAACTGGAAGTGAATGGTGTAATTGTTTGCTGACCTTTTATGCTTCTTTTCCTCATAAGGTTTCGTTAGAGTAGAGACGGAGGGGTGCCTTTCCAATCTCTTGAACAAAGGGGACTCTGTGTCAGCAACTGTATCAACGGTGCTAGAACATGCACTTTCCTCCACTGTTTCAGTTGGATTAATCTTCCAGCATGTGCAGCTCTTGAAGTTTCCATGCTCGTAATACATGTGGTGTTGATCCCAACTTAAGATCTATTCCTTAGCTTGTAAAGATTAAGTTACTTTGGATAAATCCAAAACAACTATGGTTGAAACTTTGTGAATACTAAATATTATGCGGAATCTACTCTTTAATACTTAGAAGAATATTAATGAAACAGTAAACTGTATGAAAAATGATATTACTGAAAAGCTCCAATATTATTATCAATAATACGAGTACTCTGTGTAGTACTAGGGTTTACAACCTTGAAGCTATGTATCAAAACTTATATCTCTATTGTACATACAAAACCATAACCTAGGATCTCCTTTTATACACTAAGGAGTCCTTTACAAGATAACTACAAATCTTCTATAATGTTAAACTTATACGTATCTTTCTAACTATATAGAATATACTCTGAATAAGTCAATACAAATCTCTTGACACGTCTTTATCTCTTTAGCAGTCTTTAATCTTCATGCAGCAGTCTTAAGTCCTTCAGCAGTATTAAGTTAGTACTGGCAGTACTAACTTTCTTCTAGCAGTACTAACTAGTTAATACTGGCAGTTGTAACTTGAGCAGTACTAACTCTTGACTTGGCAGTACTAAGTATGAACACATTTAATTCCCAACAATCCTCCCCTAAACTTGTGATTTACCTCCAAATCATCAAGTTTCTTGAATTAAACCTTGTTCTATGAGAGGATTCTTCCAAACACTTTATCTTCTTGGTCTTTCAATCTGCATGAATATCTTCCTAAGAAGTTCTCTGGACATCTCATTATTTTGTTCCACCAAGAGCTTTGCAACTAACATCTGTGTAAGAACACCTCTTGACAAAGGATATTCCCTTTCAACCAGCATGTAGATATCCATTCCATCCATTGTAGATACATGATGCACTCCACATGTATCATATAGTCTCCATGTTATATCATGAATATGTTTCTGAGACTTCTATAACTCATCATCAGCATCAGGTTCAAACAGTCTCTTCAACTCTACCCAGATCTCTATTTCTTTATCTTTTGTTGGTTCTGTTAAGTTGAACCTTTCTTGAACCAGACTCCATAGTTTGACTAAATCATCCCTGTCAAAAGTCTTTAGCATATCTTCAAAAACCTGATATACCTCTGTATGATTACCAACCCGGATGATTTTCCAGTACATTCTTGAATCTTCAGTGTAAACCTCCTAGTCAATGATTGGATATTTGGTTTGCAGAGCTTCAATATTCATCCCTTCTTCTGGAACTATGATCATCAATTGCTGTAGCTCTTCTTGTGATAGCTCATCTAACTTTTTCTTCTTAGAACTTTTTTGACCAAATTCTTCTTCTGTAGCTCTTTTAGTACCTCCAGCTTCTGTAGATTCAGTAACTACTGCTTATGAACTATCTGTCACTAACTCTGGAACTCCTCTTCTAATTTCAGTCTCCATGGGTACAAAAGTGTTTCCTCTCCTCATTGTAGTTTCAAATAAGTCCTTGATCTCATTAAAGGAAAGTCTCTTTAATTGCTGCAGTTTATAATTTCCCATATGCTTGATATAATTGGACATATAAGTCCTCTGATGAGCTTGAGTCATAGGCTTGTTCCTTTTTGCTTCAGCTTTTTGTGTAGCAAAATATCTTTTTCTTTGATTGATAAGATCTATAATCATCTTTGCTTGATCATCTTCACTGTACTTTTCTCTGTCCTCTGTCTGTAGTCTCTGAACTAACTCTTCAAAAGCTTCAACTCTTGCTCTAATGTCTTCCCATTCTACCTTAGAAAAAGGTCTAGCTGCTTCATGTACTCTGGCAATCCTTTGCCTCTCTTCTTTATAAAACTCCTCTTGTAGTCTCGCAACTATCTCTAGACCAAGTCTTTCTTGTTCTTGTTGCCTTTTTGTCTTGGCCATAGCCTATTCAGACTCTTCCATTATACCTTTACCTTTATCTTTTGTCTTTGTTGCACTCCTTTTGATGTACAGTAAACTTCCATTATACCTTTACCTTTATCTTTTGTCTTTGATGCACTCCTTTTGATGTACACTAAACTTTCAGCAGCAATATCATCAACAAAAACACCAGCAGTTTTAACTTCAGGGCTGGCAGTACTAATTTTTGCACCAGCAGTAGTAACTGGTACATTAGCAGTGGTAAAATCTGTACTAACAGTAGAAACACCATTTGTACCAAAGTAATCCCCTCATCTTCATCAATTTGAGCAATTTTCCTCCCCTGTTTGGAAGGATCCTCTTGAGCCAAAATGTCTGAATCTGAACCTTCTTCATCTGAGAGAACCAGTCTGAGTTTTCTTCTTGACTTGCTGAGCTTATCCTTTTTCTCCAACCTCTTCACCTTATTGATAAGCTTTGTAAAAGCAGCACCATAAACTTTCTTTGTCTGCGTCAAGTCTGTCTTTAAAGCTACAACTCTGTCTAACAATTTTGTAACTAAATCCATTAATTCATTGTGTTGCATTCTGCCCTCATCACTTCCAAGTGTGTGAACTCTTGGGAGAGGTGAATCATGAGGCATGGTAGGGGTCTTATCAATGTTACCACTTCCATGTCCTACTTCGAAGCCAGTGACAGTAGTGGTAGCCCCTCCATATCTGACATCCGCACATGTGGAAGCAACCTCATCTGCTACCTTGGTGTGAAGAGGAGAATTGAGCTGAGGAACCTCAGTTTCCTATCTGATAGAACTCCTAAGCTTTGGTGAAAGATGTGGTTGTGAGGTTGATGTAGCACATGTGGGTGTGTTATGGGACTCAACTGGGACCGTTGATCCTTCACCTCAAAAAATTAGGCCCTGAACAAGCATTGTTGGAAACAATGGAATGTCCACCCCAGTATAAACCTTAGAAGCCCTCCTCATATTGCTAAAAAGTTTTTATGTATGGATAGGAGCAATATATGTTCTTTTGTGAGGTATAAGCAGTCTCTTGTGCTTGTTCAAAACATTAAAATTTTAGTCTTACTATCCAAGTTTTTCACCATACCATCAAAAATCAATTTAGAAAAAATAAAAGTTCCGTTTGTGGCCAAGCAAATGATAGCAGTTGCTATATTGCTACTAAATTGTTCCCAAGCAGATTTCTTAGAACTTAAACAATGAAGGATGGTATGGATCAAAAATCTCCATTGAGGGGAAAAGTGTCCCTTTTGAAAGGTAAATTTGTCATAATTGGACACATACCCCATAAGAGCAAGTTGTTCAAAAAATTTAGTAGTAGGCAAATTACTAATACCATCAGAATCTTATAACTTGAGATGCCTCCTAATAGATGCCTTAGTAACAATCTTAACTTTCCCATCTATTGTAGCAGTTATTTCCATTTCTCTATTATCAAGTGTGCTTGCAGTAGCAGTTTGCCAAAACTATTGAATAAGAGAAACATAGATAGTGGGATTTTCAGTAAGAGCATACCGAATGTGACTTGTATTGAAAAAATCCACTATTTGATGAAATCCTTCACTGCCCTCTGTTTTCTTTAAGTAAGCGACCATGTTGTGTGTGTCATAGAACTCTAAATTCGCCATTGTTGATTAAGAAAAGATCGATTGAGGTCTGGGTTAGGTTCGTTTATGAGAGTATGTGTGTTTGGCAAAGTCAATTGAGATTATATAGATAGCACTTAAGGTTTTGATTGGATCGACTGAATAGAATTGGATGTTTATCGTGAATAAATCTTATGAGTTAAAGAAAGTTCATGAATTATCCAATTTAAGGAAACCTATAAGTGAAGTAGTTGGCAGAAATATCTCAACGGCTATATTTAATTAAGAAAAATCTGTTATTCCTGAATAGTACTAACAGTAGTCTAGCAGTACTAAGTTTAGCCTAACAGTACTAAGTAAAGCCCAACAGTACTAAGTAATGTCGAGCAGTGCTAAGTAATGCCCACATAAGAAAAGTTTTGAGTTACCATATTAAACCTCAATTTTCGTCAAAAAGCATTTCCATCATTAACTTATTGATTCTCACAGCTCTCTTTTTGTTTTTATACTCACTTTATCCTCAATTCTTTTTCTCACTTGAATCACCCATTCTGATTTTTAATTTCACACATCTCTCTTTCTAATTTTAAACTCACAACATCCTTATTTCTTTTTCTCACTTAAACACGTCTGTTTTAATTTCGCCATCTCTCTTTTGTTTTTGAACTCACTACATCTCTCATTTCTTTTTCTCACTTAAACACTTTGTCCGTTTTTGTTTCCCTCAAGTCTCATAGAATTAATCATAACAGGGGTAGTAATTATACATACCAATAGTAAGTTAGGCTAACAGTACTAACTTGAATTGCATCATCAGCTGCATTTTACAAAGCATTCATTTTGTGCATCACTCCCTCTGCATATTTAAATATTTAACCTCCCCTAAATCAATACTTCAGAGGTTAAGCAATTCCAATACTTGCAATCAAATATTGAAAACAGCCAACATCAAATGCGTTTTGATGATCAAATCTACAACATTTTGAAATGTGTAAATCTTGATCATCGCGTCATAATCTTTTTCTCATTTGAATCTCTGATGAAGTGATGTCTAATCTCAATGTGATTAGTCTTTGAGTGAAACACTAGATTCTTAACTATGCAGATGGTGCTTTCATTGTCACTGAAAATCTTGGTATTCATGAAGTTGTAACCATAATCCAGCATGTGATTTTGAATCCAGAGTACTTGTCCACCAAAACTACAGCAACCCCATCTACATACATCTGCTTTAGTAGAAAGTTAGGCACTATAGTTTTCTTCTTGCATTGCCAATGAAAACAATCTTGCTTCCAAAAATTGACAACCTCCTGTTGTGGATTTCCTGTCTAAACTTGCACCAGCATAGTCACTGTTTGTATAAGCTTCCAAGTCAAATGGTGAGTCCATATGATACCAAAGGCCCTAATTTAGGTTTACCTGTCGAAGTATCTAAAGATTCTTTTCACAGCGTGAAGATTGAAACTTTAGGCTTGACTTGAAATCTTGCACAAGCACTATAGCAGACAGACATCAGTCCTATATAAGGTGTTAGGTACTTCATGAATCCAATCATTGAACTATATAAGTGAACAACAACATCTTTAGTTTCTCATCCTTGACAATGGCTTTGAAGTCTCTTAGTTTAATCACGTTGTCTTCACAGTTGACAAACCAAACTTCTTCAATAAATTCATCCACAAACTTGTCTGACTAATGAAATCCCATCATCTTCTGAGTCACTTTCATCCTAGAAGAATGTAGCTCTCCCATAGAACTCTTCTGGAAACCTTCTTATGCATCTCTTTCAAACTCAATACACATCACATTCCTGTAGACCCAAAAAATGATACATCTACAATTACTGTACTAGTAGAATATCACCTTTGACTCTTTTAATAAACAAAGTCTTATCTATTGTTCCTCTCTGAAATCCATTTTCTAATAAATAGGTAGACAAAGTCTCATACCAGGCTCTAAGAGCTTGATGTAGACAATATAATGCCTTTTCTACCTTATAAACTCTGTTAGGGAACTCTAGATCTTCAAACCCTAAAGGTTGACAGACATAAACTTCCTCTTCAATCTTGCCATACAAAAATGCACTCTTTACATCCATCTGGTACACAACAAAGTCTTTGAATGAGGCATAGGCTAAGAACAACCTAATTGCTTCAATCATAGAAACTGGAGCAAAAACCTCATCATATTCTATTCCCTCTTCTTGAGTGTAACCCTGTGTAACCAACCTTGCCTTATTTCTAACCACAATACCTCTCTCATCTTTCTTGTTTCTGTAGACCTATTTTATTCCAATGGCCCTCTTGCCATCTGGTAAATCAACCAAAGTCTAAACCTTCTGCAATTTAAACAGTAGAAGCTCATCCTGCATTACTTCTATCCAGCTTGGATCTGTCAATAAGCTTGATCACCTTCTGGGTTTCTACTTTGTGAAAGAAAACACGCAAATATACCAAGTTTGTTTAAAAAATAAGGTCTTCATGAGTTTTTCCCTTCATAAACACACTAATAAACCCTTCTACATGAAGCTTTGTCATACCTTACTGAACACCAGTCACTGCACATCACCAATCACATGATCAAGATGAAAGATTCTTTATAGATTCTTGAATTTGGAGTGAGTGTAAACTAGATATTGGTAGTAATATGCTCATATCTATTTTGTTTCATCACCAAAGAAAAATCAGCATGTGTAGCATTCAAGTGGAGGCAGTAGTAAGTTGTTGGACTAACAATATTAATTATTTAACCTACCAGTGTTAATAATTGTACTGGACAAGTATTATTACTTGGCCTAACATAATTAACAACTTGAGTACTGTTTTCTAGGCCTCTCTTGATCCAACAATTCTTACTTTCTTGACTAACACCTTCATCATCCTTTCATCCAACATCACTATAAGGTTTGTGGTTCATCATTGCAGCATTTTTTTATGAAGAAGAATCAAAATAGTGAACCATCTTACACATTGGCATCACAATGTAGTCTGGTGCTAGATCCCAGTCTCCTTGCTAGAATGACCAGATACTAATACTTTCTCTGTACCTACAGAATCATTAGAGTTTGACCTGCAACAAACCTGGCACATAATTCATTGATTTGGTAGAACAACAATAATCAACAGCCACTTTAGTCCATCACCTGCAATAATAGGCTTATCCTCCAAGAACCTAATATGTAAGTTTTCTTCTATTTTCCTAGTTCTAATGTTGTATACCCTAAAAGTCTTACTATTCAATGTGTATCCAATAAAGAATCCTTCATCTGACTTTCCATCAAACTTGCCCAAATAATCTAAGGATTTAGAGAAGGAAACATGACACCTAAATGGCCTCAAAAATCTTAAAGCATTTTCTACCTCTAAACAGTTCATAAGGTCTTGTTATGAGGCTTAACTACTAATACCCTATTCTATACATAGCAAGCAGTATTAACTGCTTCAGCCCAAAAATTGTAGTAGTTAACTTAGAGTCATTAACAGGTTTCTAGCAGCCTCAATTAGTGTCCTATTTCTCCTCTCAGCAACACCATTTTACTGAGGAGTTCTAGCTACACTAAATTCCCTCTTAATGCCTTTCTTTTCACAAAAATCACTCATAACTCTATTTTTGAACTTTGTTCCATTGTCACATCTGATTATCTTTACTTTCTTATCACTATGATTTTATATCTCCGTTATAGAGTTCTTCAGAATGCCACTAGTCTCATCCTTAGATGCTAAAAAGAAAACCCAAGTAAATCTGCTATAATCATCAGTGACAACTAGACAATATTTCTTATTCATTAAGCTGCTTAAAAAAGTTGGACCAAACAAGTCCATATGCAACATGAATAAAGGATGAGTAATTAAGTTCTGAATCTTGGACTTACAAGAGGCTTTATGTTGCTTTCCCTTAAGCAAGCAACAAAGTTTTGTCATTTTTCAAAACGATTTGAAGGGAAACCTCTCACACAAGAATTTCCTTAACAAGCTTATTAAAATTTTAAATTTACATGAACCTAGCCGCTCTATGCATAGCATGATATCATCAAGTGTGGCTTTGCAACAGACAAGTTAAACTTTCTTTAGGAACAATATTCTTCATATCAACACTATACATATTGTTCTTTCTAGGAACTTTAAGTAAAACCTGACTTTTATTAGCTAACTTAAAGTCATGAGACAGAACAAAACATGCAGTGTCAGTAAAAAAACACTATTCTTTCTGTCACACATCTATGAAACACTAAAAAGGTTAAACTATAACTCCTTTGACAAAAGTACAGCAACACAAAATCAAGCTTACTCAGTTTTAGATTTCCTTTACCATTAATTTTTCCCCCTATGCTCCTCCCCACCAAAGTGTAACATAACCTCTCTCATAATTCCTAAGTCCTGATAAGATAGGACATGTTGCCCTATATAAGCCTTGACATCCACTACAACATAGCCTGATATTCATTTTGTGGATGAGACCCCTACACATAAAAATAAGGAAATTAGTTTTCTTTGGGGACCTAAGCCATCACTAACTTGGATCTACCTCGTGCATCAACATAATTATGTCTCTTCAAAGTAATTGATGCACTATTAAGTTTGGTAGGTCTCCAAACCCAACATGCTGAGGCCTTAACAGCATTAACCTGATTTGCCCTAACAGCATTAACTACTGCTGAATTTGGCCTAGCAGTATTAACTACTTTTGGCCTAGCAGTATAAAAACTTCCCTTAGCAGTATTAACTTTTTGGCTAAAATTTTTGTTAGTTAATGCTGTTTTTATTTGATAGGGCCTCTTTACAGTTGATTGTGCTGATTTAGAAAAATGTGACATTGGTCTAGCACTATAAACTGTAGTTTTGGGATGAGCAGTATTAACAGGCCTAGCAGTATTAAGTGGTCTTAGGCCAGTTTTCATTAAAACTGCTCTTGGAGCCATGTTTCTGTGAGCACTAGGGTGAGCCTTTTTAGTAGAATAATTGTAATTCACCCTTGTATAATTATTCCCAGATACCACCCTTTCCCTTTGATGGTAATTGCAGTTAGCCTGCACATGGTCAAAACTTCCACAGACAAAACAAGCTTTATTGTACATCACAAAGTCACTTCCTAGCTGTTGGGACTTCTGATTATTCCAGTTTCTTTGATTTCCCCTAGGACCTTGTGACCTGTACATCTCAGCATACTTAACTGGTTTCCTAACTGGTTTTTCTTGTTGTTTAGGTCTAACAAATTCTATCTTAGCAACAGTAGGAAAAATAGTTTTCTTCTCTAACTTATCATCTGACACCAACTTCTCAACCATTGGGGCATCAGGAGATTCCCTAACCTCATTAGAAGTATCTTCACTGACATTCTTACTAGTCTTAGGTCCATAGCCTTCAAACTCAGGCTGTTGGAACTCCTCTAGACCAGAGTTGGACAAATCAAGGTTTGGGGGTGAAAATAACCCTGTAGGAGGAGGTGGAACAGCATTATAGCTTACAAACCCCAGACCCTTTCTACTTTTATCAGGTATCTGACTCCCTATTAATTTGTCTAGACTCTTAGAAGCATTATCAAATTTTTCAATTTTAAGTTGATTGCTTTCTTTTTCTTGCTTAAGCTTTTCTAACTCACTTTTAAGCATACTAATTTCTGAGTCTTTATATGAGATATCTCTTTTTAGGACAGCAAGTTGCTCACAAAAAATAACCTCATTCTTTTTGTAAAAGACAAGTTGCTCTTCTACAGATGCTAACCCTCTTTTATAATTTGCTAAATTGAACTCAGATTTGTTAAACTCTATTCTTAAATCATCAAGTTGAGTTTTAAGAGTTTCAAAGCTTTTTAGATAGGTTTTTGAACAAGTTTTGTCATTATGTACCTCAGAGTCTGAAAAAGCCATAAGAGCCATGTTTGTGGGGACTTCATCATCTGCCATATAGCTCTAGTCAAAACCAGCTCCATCAATAGCCAACATGGCTTTGGAAGAAGTTTCTTCCACATTTACAGTCCTTCTAGAGCTGTCTTGATTCATGTTCCTGCTATCTTGGTTCCTAGGTCCTCTGCATTCCCTTGCAAAGTGTCCCATCTTGTGACAGTTGAAACACTCCACCTTTGACTTGTCATATCCAGCTGTGTCACTCCCATTGATAGTGATCTTTCTACCAGTTTTCTAGAAAAACCTTCTTGTCCTCATGCTCAACAATACTAACTGCCACTTCAAATTCATCTCTTCTAAGTTATCTTCATGGATTTGTTCAAGGTCCTCATGTACAAGTTGAGACCCGTTTGGTTGACTAACCAAAAATACATAAACAGTGTCATCACATAAGTTAGTAGTACTAATTTGAATACTAGCAGTGCTATCATGAGTGCTAGCAGGGCTAACTTGAGTGTTAGTAGTACTAACTCTATAATTTGAGCTTAAGCTTGAGCTTGCAGTTCCTTTAACCTCTTGTTCAACAATCTTGAAATTATTGTAGAGATCATCAAAGCTCATTGTGTCTAGATCAGGTTTATTCCTCCAGACCACAACATGAGTATTCCATTCAGAAGGCAGACTTCTCAAAAATTTCAAATTGAGATCTTCTTGTGAAATATTTTCACCCAAGATAGCCAGCTGACTTACAATCTTCTGAAGCCTGTTAAAAATAAAGTCAAGAGACTCTGTGCTTGGAGCACTAAAGTTCTCATACATTTGCTTCAGGAGAGTCTTTTGAGTCTTCTTTGTGGCTTCATTACCACCAAATCTTGTTTGTATAGCAGCAAACAAAGTCTTAGCATCTTTGTACTGATTAAAGGTCATTAGATGTTCATTAGGAAGTGCCATCAGTAACATACTTCTTGCCTTCATATCATTCTTCTTTTGAACCTTTTCTTTAGTAGTTACAGGACCTGGTACTAGTGTAGTTGAGGTACCATCAGCATTTGTTGTTATTTTAGTTGCAGGTTTGAATGAGTTTCCATTCTCTATGACATCCCATAGAGCATAGTCTTGTACTTGAAAGTATTGCTCAATCCTTAGCCTCCACATATCATATTCACCCTGTTTGAGAGTGGGAAACTTTGCAGTAGTAGTGATTTGAGCAGTTTCTAGATCCATCTCTTCCTTGTGAGTAAAGAGTTCTTCTTGTTAGTTTCTTCTAGATCAAAGTTTTAGAACACAAGCTCTGATACCACTTGTTGATCCCAACTTAAGATCTATTCCTTAGCTTGTAAAGATTAAGTTACTTTGGATAAATCCAAAACAACTATGGTTGAAACTTTGTGAATACTAAAGAGTATGCGGAATCTACTCTTTAATACTTAGAAGAATATTAATGAAACAGTAAACTGTATGAAAAATGATATTACTGAAAAGCTCCAATATTATTATCAATAATACGAGTACTCTGTGTAGTACTAGGGTTTACAACCTTGAAGCTATGTATCAAAACTTATATCTCTATTGTACATTCAAAACCATAACCTAGGATCTCCTTTTATACACTAAGGAGTCCTTTACAAGATAACTACAAATCTTCTATAATGTTAAACTTATACGTATCTTTCTAACTATATAGAATATACTCTGAATAAGTCAATACAAATCTCTTGACATGTCTTTATCTCTTTAGCAGTCTTTAATCTTCATGCAGCAGTCTTAAGTCCTTCAGCAGTATTAAGTTAGTACTGGCAGTACTAACTTTCTTCTAGTAGTACTAACTAGTTAATACTGGTAGTTGTAACTTGAGCAGTACTAACTCTTGACTTGGCAGTACTAAGTATGAACACATTTAATTCCCAACATGTCGGACTTCAGCTCTAAATTATGAATGGTGCCAATGACATTTGATATGGCGTAGGGAAAGTCCGAGTGCTCCTCTGTAGACTGTATACGAAGGTTAGTGTAAACGTTTTTTTGAAATTATACTAAAGAGTTTAAATGTACCTGGTCTTCGGCTTCCAATATTGATCATGTCGAGCATTACACCAGGGTTGTTGCAGTCTCATCAAACATCACTACTATAGCTTTTGCAGTCTCGTCAGAAACCTCTAGTTCAAGCCTTAACTTACACACGTAACATTAGACATACAAGGTAAGCGATGCACTGATTGTCATTTTAATTTACGTGGTGTATATAAAAAGCACAACATTACCTTAAAATCGGGTACTCAACTGGCGTGTTACATGAATTGCACTAGAATCTCCGTTCCTTTTAGGTAATCCTTTCTTGCACTTATCTACTCCACGCGATGGGTAGTTAAAGCCCTTCTTGGTCCTAACATTGTTTATCCTCACTTTGCAATTGAAGGTTGAAGATTGGAAATACAATGGCTTTGTAAATGCAGTGCAATGGAACAAAGGTACAACAATGGCATGGCGAAAAGTAAGAGACACACATTGTTCTTCCAGTTGTAGGCCCACATTAGTAGGTTCTCAATGGTCCCATCCTTTGGCTCTGAGTTGTCAGCCGACAAACCCTCCTTGTTCAACTCCACACCACTGACATACAGAAGCAAGTGAGTATTGGAAAGCTATAATTATTTAAAGATGCACGCACTGACTACCTATTTTCCACCTTCAATTCTTTCACTACAGGGATTTCATCATCATCGAGGATCAGTGTCGATGAGTTGCTTGACAGATAAAGCTTATCTGCAAAGTAAAATACATTTTTGAACCAACCTGGAAATGCTTTTAAATTTGGATAAACTTTAGGGTTTACTGGCTCTTACTGTTGTAATGCTTTGCGGTCAGGGAGGTTAAAACAACCGGGTACATGCTAACATGCCGTGTCCTCTTTTCTATCAACACATCACCCAAGCCTCCCCATAGGGTTACCCTAACTGATTAGCCCTTGGTTCACAAATGTGAAAATTATCAGAAAGTTATGTGACACTAATATTTTGTATTTTAACAATTTTGTCGTGTTTAAGGTAAAGTATAGGTGAACGCAAAAGTTAGCGTACAGTCACAACCGACTTCTAGTTGAACAATGTGTTTAACATGAATGCAAAATCCCAATAACATTAACAAAATCAATTTTTAAGGCCTTTTGCCAAAGTCTATCAATTTATTTCCCTCACGTTCAACTTCACTTTAATGATTGGATTATTTATTTATTCATAGAGCATCTATAAGGCATAAATGTAATAACTGAAGACAATGACACTAACCTATGATTAGTGAGGTAGAAATCAAGGGTCTGTGAGCCTGTTCGTTGCTGAGTGGTCATGCCCACATTAGTCACGTAACCCGCAACATTTTTACGTTATTCATTTACATTTGTATGTAAACCGCAACATTTGCACAAAATATGGTATACATGGAACACATAAGAGTTTATCAATCAAGTATGTATTGTTTGTAGGTTCAAGATTATCAACATCTACTAGCTGGAAAGGGTATTTGACAAACCCGTCAGCTTTGACAAAAGCTTTTCTTACTGTTGTTGCACCGTCAAATTCAAGCATAAAGGCATCATTTTTTAAAATGCAAAACTCATCCTTATTAGGCTGGACAGCAAAGTTCTTGACTGGGTATATGCCCCCTTTCTTTAACCTGATAAAATTGTGCGCTATGTTTCCCTTCATAGTGCAATGCATGATATTACCCTGCAAGAAGCGTTTGTCAGGATTTCAGCCCAACCTAATATTCTATCAACATTTAATAGAAATCTAATAATCATAGCTTAACTACACATCAAACATAACAAAATCAGTGCTCAAGTAACGTCTAGTTATAGTGTTCACATCCCACATTCTACAAACCATTACGACAATCGTCTCGGTGACACCAACATCGAGTTCATCCAAGAAAAGTTCAGGGTTCTTCTGTACAGCCTCAGTTGGCATAGTGTGAGGGTTCTTTAATGAAGACTCAGTCACCATGTTGTGCTTGGTTTCAGTTATGCAGGCCTTAAACAGTAGTTAAGAGGTGTGGGGAGGTAAAGCAGTTCATATCTAATTTATAGATGTCAGATTTTATGGTTTTGTAACTCTATGATCCTTTGTATTCTTTTAGATTGAATTTATGGTTTTGTAACTCCATGATCCTTTGTAGTTCTTTTGGATAGTAATTATTCTATTGGATTGTAATAATTGAATGATGGTTTGTATACCTAAAACTGCAGGAAGAGTTGATATAATGGAGAATTAAACGCCAGGGCAAGAAGTTTTCATATAAGGCCTTAAACCATTAAGACTACCCAATAAATGATAGGACTGAGTCTTTTATAATATAAGATATTAATATTAATATATACTACAATTGCCGATCAAACGCCAGGGCAAGAAGTTTTCATATAAGGCCTTAAACCATTAAGACTGCCCAATAAAGGATGGGACTGCGTCTTTTATAATATAAGATATTAATATTAATATATACTACAATTGCCGACCAAAACAACCGCGTTTCAATTCGGCCCAAAAAACAAAGAAACAACCTAAAACATAAAGAAAAAACAATTTAACAAAACGTTTGCATTTTTGAAAAACAATTTTTATTTAAAAAACAATTACTCTGTACTTTTAGCTATTTGCAGTTTTTTCTATATAACAAACTTTATTTATCAAATATCTAATGATTCATTCATAAAGAAATATACCGTCAAAAAGATCTTGACATTACGAGAAAAATAAGTCCAATATTACAATGCTTCTGACATAGGTACGATTTTATAAAACAAATGTTGAATTTTAATATATATTTTAAAAAGAAAAAAAGAAGTTTCTGAACACACTGTTAACCTACCTATTAACTTTAAATAATACCTTAAAGTTTAATCAAAGTTAAATATGTACAAGTATATGTAGTCTAGGGGCTATTTATAGGCAAATCAATGAAACTTTACTTCTTACAAAAATTACCATATACCTCTTGTTATTTACGATTTTTTTATATAATAAACTTTATTTATCAAATATCTAACAAATATCCGACGACTTCTTTGATAATAAATATACTGACGAGAAGACCTCTGGATTACAAAAAAAGTAAGTCTAATATTGATATGTTTTTGAGATACGTATGATTTTATAAAAAATGTCAAAGTTTAATATATATTTTTGAAAAAAAAACTTTAAAACAGACCCTTAACCTACTTATTAGCTTTAAAAACTACCATAGAGTTTAATCAAAGTTAAATATGTACAAGTGTAGGTAGTCGTGGGGCTATTTATGGACAAAATTATTAAACTTTAAGTTACAAAAATTACCCTATACTTCTTGCTATTTAAGATTTTTTTATATAACACTCAAAAATCTGACCAACAACTTCTTTAATAAAAATATACCGATGAGAAGGCCTCTGGATTACGAACAAAACGAGCCTAATATTGATATGCCTTTGGGATACATCATACATACGATTTTATAAAAAATGTTGAGGTTTAATATATATTTTTGAAAAAAAAACTTGCAAAACACACCACTAACCTACCCATCAACTTTAAAAACTACCATAGAGTTAAATTGTATACTTTCATGCCTATTAACCAAATTATGGCTACCAAAGTCCTAGCAGACACAGATATATTTGCACATTAGTTGACACAAACAGTTATTCACAAACAGTATAAACCAATCGACTCAACACATTTGCGTAAAGCTCACAATCAAAAATGAAAAAATAAATTAAAAAAGGAAACCATTGTATAAAAAACATATACACATTAAGCTTCCTCATTTAGAAAACGTATATATCAAATCAAAATAGTCCCGCCGCAATGCGCGGTTCATACCATCTCGTTAGCTGACAAGGTTGAATCTAGGAGTTTAAATTTAAGGCGCGTAAATTTTCTTTTATGAGTATTAACAAAATAAAAATAATTAAGAGGTATGATTTCATTAAAACTAGAAAACAAGACATGTATATACGGTTACACAAAATTTCAAAACCAAGTTCATTTCGGAAAAAATCAAAATAATTAATGATAAATGACATTAGGGAAAACATCTACCTCGTGTACGTGAACCTACGAAGCAGGAGCGGGGCCAAGATTTCAAGTTAAGAGGGGGCCGATATAAATTTTAAAATAATAACGATATATATCGAACAAATATAACTGCAACTCAATATTAAAATTTTGACATAGACAATATCTGGTGACTACAAATACATTATGTTTAGCTTTTGGGTGATCATAAATGATAAAACAATTTCCTTACTGTTCCAAATTAAATATTTTTAACATCTCAAAACCTTGTTTCTTAATTTGCTATATTGTTTTTAAAGGTAATTGTGTGTGGTAGTATACAACTAGCTGTGATAATTCATAGTTTTCAAAAAGTAATTAAGTATATAACAATTTCATAAATAACTAATAAGCAAATAAGTATTTAATGGTTATCCAGTGAATGAGTTATTCAAACAATACACGACACAAAAAGTAAGTAAAATTGTATCAACAATGAACAAAATAGATACTTTAGAGGCGATTTAATACTTTTATGCTAAGCAATATTTTTTGATCGGTTTTTTCCTAGCATTTACACGTTACCTCCTTTTGGTAGTGTTCACACAAGCCGACCATTCAATTTTTGAAAAATTTGAGCTTTGGGACTATATTGTAGTTGGCTTATTAGCAAGGTCATCCCGTGATTTTTTTTTATTTGTACGTGTATCGCATACATACATGCACACATACATATATACATGCATACATACATACATGCATACATACATGCATGCACGCATACAAAAAAACATAAAATAAATTATATATAAATAAAGTATATATATATATATATATATATATATATATATATATATATATGTATATATATATACTAGTGGCTAAGCCCGCCCGATGGGCGGGCATGACTTGTAATTATTGTTTACATCTTTTTGTTTTGCTAAATATTTGTTTTTAAAAATTGTATATTATACAAAGATTTTTTTAAGCATAGTAGCAATGTTTGTCAATTTTTTTGTGTTTATGTAAGTGTTTTTTTGTAATAAGCTCTTTCAACAATGGAGATGGTTCACGTACTTCATTGTCTAACTTAACCTTACCTCTACCACAACAAAGTGAATAGGAGTCGGATTTTGTATTCGTTGCTCTTCGGATTCTCTTGGCATACCATAGCAGTGCGCCACAAGCTGGGCACTCAAATGTATAGGATCTCCATGATCAATGTAATTTGATAATTGACATTTGAGGTATGTGTTATCTATTATTATAATGTATTAGAAAACCAAATGATAAACTTTCAAAAATAGATGAGTAATATTGTGCAAAATGTTAAGTTTAATGTTGTTTACCTTTATTAATGCCAACAAATTTATTTTCTTTCGCATATTTTCAACTTTATGTCCATCTTCTGTGAAGTTGATATGCCGTGCAGATTGCCCGCCGGGATGAGCGGGCTAGCTTCATGATAAAACATGCCGAAAATGAAAGTATTCGTAAGTAATATATATTGACAAAAATAATAGAAGATTGAATATACACAATTTGGATGCCTTTTTAGACAAATGGGCCTCAGTTATATAGATTACCAAGTCAAAAACTCAAATATGCATGTCAATATGGCATAGCTAAAGAGCATACAATCAATCAAAAGTTATGGAATTAAATCGTTTATAGAGTTATTTTCCTTGCAAAAATAAATTTTAAAAATAATAAAATAAAAATGTAGGTTCCTCATTGAGATGAAGACATGTGTATGTGTTTATAGGAAGATCAGTAGTATAAGTCTTTTGGATTGTACATTTCTATATAAAAAGGCCTACATATTGAAGGAATCCAAGAGAGTCCATCACTAGAGTTTCAAAGGACCCACAATGCGCAAAATATTAAAATGTATCATACTAAGATTTTTAAAATTTAAGGATGAATGGGCAACATATTGGCAAGTGCAATATGTTCGTATGCGAACATAAACTATAAGAGTCAGAGAAGTGAGTTATTGTGAATGGAACAGGTAAGAAAAAAGATTTAGACGAAAATGAAGCAGGCAATATGTTATAGGAAAGTAAAATCAATCAACATTCCTCAAGGGTATGCTTATACTCACATAATTTTTGCTTTGTTTATGTATATGTTCTCTCTGCCAGTATCATACCCTGCTTTTCTAATTTATGCAGCCAGTTACAGAATATATAAAAAAATTAAGAAAAATACTTCTTTACGTGTTTTAACTTCCGCTCCATTTCCTCTTTCTAGTTGGTCTTTGTTGCTTATCTGAAGTCGCCTCTTGTATAGAATCTACAATTGTAAGTTTGTTGGTGCTATCTGAATAATTTATAGTGGCTGGTATGTGCTTAATTACACATACCTTTTACCTTTAAAAACGAGCTAAAATAACCAAAAACGGACTTAAAATGCCAAATATACGCTTGTTTTGCTAATTGTGTTGTGCAGGAACGGATAACTAAGAAAAGGACGAAAAACAAAGCCAAAACGACAAAACCGGACTCGGAATGGAAAAGACCGTGAAAGACAAAGCCAAATCAAAGCCGGAAAGTCAATCAAGTCAAAAAGTCAACAGAAAAGTCAACTGGTCAAAGACAAAGTCAACCCAAGTCAACCCCGAGGCCAAAGTCAAGAAAATATAAGTTTAGGGACTGAAATTGTCAATCCCTAAACTTATATATAAAGAAGAAAATAGAAAAAAGAAGACAAGGGTGCATTCTGTCATTTTTGCAAAGATACACTCCAAGGACTTGTTTTGCCAAGTCCAAGGAGTTGTATCCACCAAGGACGAATTGTGCAAAGAGTTATATAACTCTTGGGGACTTGTTTTGCCAAGTCCCCAAAAGTTATATAACCACAAGGACGAAATGTGTAATGAAACATATAACCTAAAAGGGCCAAACTTGCCATTTGCCCAAACCTTCACTCTGTCTCTCCCCCAACCTTTGTATAACCAAATTTCCCGCTCGTTTTTCCCTCCCAAAACAACTCACGGGTTCGCCACCCTCCTTTTACCCTGAAAACCCAATTCCCCCATGGATATTCATTTTCCCCCTCCTCCACCACCTTTCCCAGTTACAAAGGTGCCATGTTGGCAATCTCACAACCCCCTAAGCTCATTTCGACGTCCAAGATTGACCATGGAAGAATTAAAGGCCAAGATTAGAGGCTGTGAACCTCTCACACAACAAACACATCCCTTTTATGTGAGTTCAAAGAAGCACAACAGCAAGAGGAGAAAAAGAAGACCTAGTTGTATATTTTTGGCTATAAAAGCCTTGTAAGCCCATTGTGGCAAGACAGTTCAGTTTTATGTCGTTTTAGTGTAGTTTTAAAAGTAGTTTAAAGTGTTTTCAAGTTAATTTCTCTTATGCATTTGTAATTCTCAGTTTTAATGAAATATTAAGCTATTTTTATTCAATAAGCTCTCAATAAGCTCTTTTGAGCTTATTCTTGTCAATAAGCTCTAATTCAGTTTAAAACTTGTTATAAGGTCTTAAATTCTGTTTTCATTTGAATTCAGTTCATAAAAGTCTAATTGAGTTCATTTTGGAAGCTATTTGGAGTAATAAGCCACAAAGAGCTTATTGAGCTTTTAAGCTCAGGTTTAGAGGCTAGGGAGCCATTAGGACAGGGTTTTTAGGCCACTCACTCAGAAAGAGTGGCCTTGGTTCTGAGACAACAAAAATCCAAGGTTTCAATTCTCTATGTTCATTTAGCTTAATTTCTAGCTTAAGTCATTAGCTTATTTGCCTTTAATCTTTGCAAACACATTAGTTTAGGCTTGTTATTTAGCTGTTTTAAGTTTTTATTGCATAATCTTGTGTTATATTAGCTTATCTCTCAATTCTGTCATATTTAGTGTAATAAGCTAGCTGAGAAACTAGCTTATTTTTCTTAATAAGCTAAAAGTTTTAGTGTTAAAATAGTTTAAGTAGGTCAATATAAGTAAGAGTAGATAAAAAGTTTTAAAAGTTTTAGCTTTAAAATAGATTTTAAACTCATTTTAGTTTGGCAGTTTTGAAGTAAAGGGGTGTTTGGGATAACCTTAAAACGGGTCAAAAAGGGTGTTTGCATGGGTTAAGGTATTTGGGTTAACTTTAGCTTAAGTTTTTAAGCAATTTTAAGCTGTTTTTAGAAAGTTTTTAGTTTTAAAATAGTTTTCTAAAGTTTTTAAAACCATTTTCATCACTGTGAGGTTTTTAAGAAACCCACAAGTGCTTATTTGATTAAGCACTTGTAGGTTTAAGTTTTAGCATTAAAAGTTTGTGTTTTGAGTGTCCAAAAAGGCTGTCAAAAGCCTCTTGTCTTTTGACTTTGGTAAGTCAAAGTTCACAAAGTTCCTCTTGGTCACAGTTTGTAAAAATCCAAACACCTTTTTCACTATCAAAAATAAGCAAGTAAAATTGATTTTTAAAAGCTGAAAATTGGTGCACAAGCCCCTTGGCTATAACACTCCATCTGTTTAAGCTTATTTTATTGTTTAGAGCTTATTTGACAGCTTTTAGCAAGCTGTCAAATAAGCTACTAAAGCTAAGCTTAAATCTCCCCTGGTGCAAAGGGGAGATTTTAAGCCCTTTGTTCTTTGTCTTGTTGAGTTCTAAAGCCCAAGTTTTTGGCTTATTTTAAGAGCTTATAAGCTCTTGTATAAGCCCTCAAAGTTTCAGCCCTTGAAGAGCTTATTTGATGGCTTATTTTTAAGCCCAAACATGCCTCTTGGCTGTTTTAGCATTACCTTAGGCTGAGGGATTGCTTATTTTTTTTGATTCCCTTAGCTGAGGGATTGCTTATATATTTGATTCTGGCTTATGAGAGCTTATTCCAAAGTCTGCTCCCTTGTGTTCTCTACAGCTTATTTAGATTAGATAATTAGTTGTTAAGCTTATTTTGCCTTTCTTCTAGCTTATTTGTCCAAGTCTTAAGCATTTTAGCCTTTTAAAGCTCACTTTAATAGGTCTTTAAAGCTTTTCTGTCATAATAAGCATCCCACACAGCTTTTAGGCCTTAAGCCTTTATTAGACTTTTTATATAGGCTATTTAGATTGTTTAGATCCCATTCAGCTTATTTAGACCTTTTTCCCTCAGCATATTTCCGACCCTAAGTCCAAAAGAAGACTTAAACCTCTTACTTGCCTTTAAGCCAAATAGAGCCAAACTGTCAAGATTTGAGCTTATTTTTTAAGCTTATTGCATAGCTTTTTCCAGCAAAAGCTCAATTTGACAAATTGTTAAGCCCATAACTTAACAACTTTGCTTCTTTGAGTTTTCAAAAAAAAAAAAAAAGGGGGAAGACACTTGGTGCCTGGTGACTTTAGGCAAACTCGAACCCGGACCAAATCGAATACATCCCCTCTTTACCAAACATATATAACAATCTATACAACCGACTTGCGCGCCCTTAGAAGGGTCATTCGTTAAAGACACCAAGGACATTAAACTTATACAAAGTTTGGCTTCTAAGCCAAATAAGCTGTTTAGCTAATCTCGGGGCTTATTGCCATAAAGCTGTCTGGAGTTTGTTATTTTTCGTAGGATTGTTAAGTTGTAAAGTATTTTTAGAAAAAAATGACAGATTTTTTCGTAATCCTTTACTATTTTTTTATAATTAATTAGTTAAAAGTTGTTAATTGTCATAAAAATACCAAAAATTATCAAAAAAAATATATTGCTTTTTTAAAATTTTCTTTATCATCTAGTTGT
The DNA here is from genome assembly GCA_026074375.1 of Tanacetum coccineum. NCBI lineage: Eukaryota > Viridiplantae > Streptophyta > Magnoliopsida > Asterales > Asteraceae > Tanacetum > Tanacetum coccineum. The sequence goes on along the minus strand of BQNB010059833.1, from coordinate 13,140 downwards.
AGGAAAAATATAAAAAAAATTCGTAGGGTCATTTTCTACAACTTTTGTCTTTTAAAGACTACGGGTCCGGGTACAAAGGATTTGTTTTGACTCTTTTTGGTTCAACGAACTCCGTTTTTCAGGTCTAGTCTTTTTCATTCTCTCGGTTATTTATCCCTAAGTAGTTAGAAGTGAAAAATTTTCCGTTAGGGTTTTATTTTTAAAGATTTTAGGTTTTCCTCCTTTTTGGTTCTGGAATCGGGCTCTCCGTATTTCTAGTTTAATTTCGTAATTTTCTAGGTTTTTCTTAAACGTTTTAGTCCGTTATTATCTAATTTGACTTTTTCAACTTCCCAAACCAATTCCTTCCTTCAAACTCAATTCTTCGATCGATCGATTTACCATTCCATTCCACAGCCGTCGTTGGGGGATAAACGACCCGGGAAAGCTCTATACTACTTCTCGGTTTCATTGATTGCTGGTTTTTACACTTAATTATATATTTTATATTTTGTTATATATTATATATAATTACTATTTAACGGTGTGAATCCCACACCCCCATCCAGTCAATGCCCGTTTACATTGAATGATAATTTTTAGCTTACGCGATTTAACTTAACGATTACGATTTAAAAGCAAACGCGTACAATACTAAAAATAACTTGTGAATTTATTAACGTCGTAAATGAGCCTAAAACACGGGGTGTTATAACCAGACCTAATGAACAGATTTTAACAACTAAATAAGCAGAATCTATAAGCTACAAGCTAATGCTAATATTTTTGGATTTTTAAAACTGTTTTATAACAATTACTTACAAACTAAGTTTCTAAAGACTAACAATTGACCATATTAAAGCATTGAACAAAAATAATACGCAATATTAACTAACTTAAAACAATAAAATAAGCCAGGCATTAAGCAGTAAAAGCCCGAAATTCAAATTAAGCTATAAAAGGTGAAATAAGAAACTTACAACAGCCTTTGCTTAAACAAGGCTACAAATGCTTAAAGAGCTACTCTACAAAGCTCTAGCTTATCAAAGATAAGCTAGTAAGGTCTCGGAAGACCTTCCACAACTAGCTTCCCTTCCAAATAAGCTGAGGTACATTTGGGAGTGGATTTTGAGTAATAACAAGCTCAGTTAAGCTTTGAGAGCTTAACTGAGTATTTAACTAGCTTTTTAGTTATTATGACAGCTTATTGAGATTATTTGGGTATTTAAGAGCTTAATCAAATCATAGTGTAAAAAGGTAACTCATGAATAAAACTTGAACAATATTAATACTAAACTTTTATTGATAAAATAAACTGATTACAAGCTTTAAAGAAAAATTACATCAAATTTAAAAACATTACACTAAAAACGAGTACAATAAGCTAAATTGACTAATAAGCTAAACTATATTAATTTCTACACTAGATATTCCACTGTGTGTGAGAGGCATCCTCTATTTATAGCCGAGAGGTAAACATTCTAGCCCTTTCAGACGCTCCCCCGTCTTTAATCACAGCCTTTGATCTCTAACCGTCTTTGATCACATCATTTGCACCATTGGATCTCGTGCCATGTTTTTCAACCAATCAAATTCATGGATTTGCCAGTGTGACGTTCCTAGTGTCAGACGTATCCAGATGTAACTTTCTAGAATGTGTACATTTCATTTTAAGTGTGTTAAAGAGGGTGCAGTAAAATTTGGCGACGGCGTGAACAGTAGAAACGATTTACTCCCTCCCTTCTTTTGATTTGGTTTTGTTTGACCGAGGTTAAAAAGAGGGTTTGACTTGGGCTCGGGTTTAAATATCAAAAGGGTGGGTTGTGCCATTTGGTTTTTTAGGCCTAATATAGGAGAAAGGGCTAAAGGTTTATATATATACCACTTGAAGACGACGCGTTTAGTCCATTAATATTAAAGGACTAACGGTGTAATTGGATTTGGGACTTTTGGTGAAATGATTTAACATTCAAGGTCCATTGGGTAATTTTAAGGGTTTGTCTTCATATGAGTTGACCAAAGTTGACTATGGTTGACTTTTGTTGACTTTTGTTGACTCAAGCTTGATAACACCCGGCTCTTGTGTACTCATTCCGTTCTCGTGTTCGTTTTTGTCTGGTTTTTGGCTCTTTTCTTGTGATTCTTGCAATATTCGTACCTACACATTCATAAAAGACAAAATACACATATACAAGCATAATTATGCACATTTTCCATCTTTTAAGAGTCATTATTTGATATAAGAATATGGATATGTGATTTCTCACATATCACCTTAACTTGATAAAGTCCAAAACCTTTTAATCTTAAATCCGGCCTAATGCCTAAGCCCAAAATACTTAACCATAAGCCCTTTAAACCCTTTACACCATTAGTCCTTATGGGTTTTCATAGTTAGTCCTTAGGGACTAACACAGCTAGTCCCTTTTCATTACACCGTTAGTCCCAATTCCTTGACCTCGTTAACCCATTATCCCCAAAAACAAGCACAACAATTTTCCTGCCAAACCCTCTATCACTATTCATCCATCACTCTCGTTCCTCGACCCCTGCTCCAACAAACAAACCCATCACTTTCACACCTCAACCGCGCCCCATTCAAAAACTGCCAAAGCCACCTGGCAATCCTTATGAATTTTTTATTGGACGAAGTTGAATCAAGGGCTCAGATTATACTACTTGGTGACCAAGAAAATTCTAAGGCTTAGAATGATGATTTCGAGCTACAACTCACACAGGAAACACACCTCTCATCTCAGTCACAGAAGAAGCACAAGGCCAAGACCCAAGACTTTGATTTTTATCTATAAATAGGACTCTTGTAAGCCCTTGAGGCATGTAGTTTTTATCTTTCAGCTTATATTAAGTTTGTTTAGCTTATTGTACTTTTTTAAAAGCTTTGTACTCAGATTTTAAGTTTAATAAAATTCATGTTTTTATGTAAAATTCTGTTTTTAAGTTAATGCAATTTATGTTTTAAAAGACGTTGTTTAAGCTAAATAAGCTCTTTTTATCTTCAACTAAACTGTTTACATAACAAATATAATTTGTCCCATACTTTAAAGTGTTTTGAAGTTAAAATTACCAAAAGTCACTCAAAAGCTATTTTGGATGACAAGCCAGATTTGGAAGGGCTTGTGGGTTTTTACTAGCTTGTTTTAAATAAGCTAGAGCTTGTAGACAAAGCTCTTAAGAGCTTATTTGCCCTTGTTTAGAGCAAAGGGCAAGGTACTCTCTCCTTTTCATTTTTAGCTTAAAAAGTGCTTATTGCTTATTTACTGTTTGTTTATGCTTATTTATGCTTAATTATTGTTTGTTATTACTTATTGATGCTAGTTTATAGTTTGTAGACTCTTAGTTCAAGATTTAGTCAAATCTGTCACTTTTTTAGTTAAAACTGCTCATGTTGTTGCTTATTTATTAGTGCTTATCAGTTGTTGCAAGTAGCTTAAAAATCCTTAAGTTTGTTAGTTAATCATCTGTTTTTAAATAACTTAGCTTAAATCAGTTTAAATTAGCTTTAAAATGGATTTTGGATTCTTAAAGGAGTGTTTGGGTTAAGAGGTAAAATGGGTCAAAATGAGTGTAAAACTGTTTTGGGTCATTAATCTAAATTTGTCAATCTCTTTTAAGATGTTTTAATCAGTTTTTAAAAGTCTTTACAGTTTAAAATCAAGTTTTAAGGGTTGAGCTACAAGTTCTTTAAATCTGTGGCTTTGAAATATTCTCAAACTGTTTAAATTTGATTATTGCTTAAAAAGTTGTTTTAACGTTTTGTTTGTACTCTATTTTGTGTCTAAATGCAGTAGATACAAGTTGGTTGAGTTTGCATATGTCCATTGTGTTTCAAGTAAAAATCTGTCAAGTCTTTAAGTTTCATTTTTTTTAGTCTAAAAGTCCAATTTTAATAGCAAATTTAGATTAGTTAATGTTAGTTTTAGGATTTGAAATTGATAGCACAAGTAGTTTGTAGTATAGGCTTTATCTATTTAAGCTTATTTTAAGGTTTAGAACTTAATTAGATATCTGAATTTAGGGCTGCACTTTTCCTTTTAGTTTTTACAAAAAACTTGAAAAAATCACTCATCATATACTGAGTGAAACAGTCCTTTTCATTTGGCTTTTTCATAGCTTATCTGAGTTTCAAACTGCTTTTTCTTGGTTGAATCTTGTAGCTTATAAGATAAGCTTAATCTGTCCTTTTGGTCTTTAAGCCATAAGGATTTAAGTGGATTAAAAATAAGCTTGAAAGTACCCCCTTAGGCTGTTTGGTTAACTGTTTTAGCCATAATTGCTTATTTGATTTATGAGTTTATGGCTTATTGGATTTGCTTAAATTGTGTTTTTATTTGCTTTTTAGGTTAGGTTTAAGACACTTGTAGCTTATTTTGTTTAAGTTTGAGCTTATTGAGGCTTTTTCTTAAAATTGTCAAAAGCCTTAGCTTTTCCATTTGCTTATTGAGGCTTAAAAGATCAAACAGTTTAGCCTTTTAGCCACTTAGCTTAAAAAACCAATTCTGTCAGTTTAAATTAGCTTAATTCTAGCTTATTCAAATAAGCTGTTGGGCTAATTTTATTTTTCATAGGATTATAATTGTGCAAAGTACATTTCCTGAATTTTTCAGAATTTTCCAAATTAGTTTAGTATTTTTAATTAATTTTTTAGCTTAAATCAGTTCTTAATTCATAATAAAAAATATAAAAGTCAAAAAAATATAATTCTTTTTTTTTTAATTTTCTTTTATCATTTAGGACATTTAAAAATTAAGTTTGCATTTGTAGGGTTAAAATTTTAGAATTTAGGTTTTTAAAGCACGGGTTTAGGATCCCGTTATCGTTTTTCGTGATTTAACTTTAATTGCTTTTGTTTTAGGCTTGCCATTACTGGTATTTGCATATTATTTGTAGAGACAGAATCCCAAATCAAAAATTTGATCATTCAATCACTCGATCATGAACTTAACCTCGATTTTCAATTCACGCCTCGCCGGGAAACAACTCGGGAAGGTTTTTGGATTTTACTTTGGTCAAAAGTAATCTTTTAAAAACCTTACGGAATAGTTACTCTCTCTTTTTAATTGATATTTAGTTATATATATATTACTTATATATTATATATACTAAAGAATCAAATCATTTTTTGGCGCCACTGCCGGGGAGGTGTGTGCGATTATCAAGTTCACGTTTGAAGATTAGTGTTTGAAGACCCTTCCCCGTGAATTTATCGCTTTCATTTGTGAATATTTTCTTTTTATCAAGTAATCAAAATATCAAAAAAAATTGAAAAACAGCAAAAAGAAACCATTGTGTCACTTGTGAATTCGGCTCACCTTTAGATTACAAACTATAAGAGAGGTATAAGGAGGGTTGATCCGACGAACTTCGACCCGAAAGGAGAAGGTTTTTAAAACGCTTCGCGCTTACCCGCTCCTCCGCTTCTTTGTGCGTTTTCTAGAGAACTACCGCGCACCTTTGACTATCGGTCCCAAAAATATTTTTCTTTTATATTTATCTTTCATAAAAATCCAAAAATATTATCCGTAACCTCTAATCCGTTTAATTCTTTCTCTTACCCTCCTATTTGTTGAATTCTAATGTCGTCATAAAACCAACGTGGTTGTTTCGGGTGTGGAGATCCGTTAGACGATTTATTTTGTCAACGGCATACTTGTGAGTTATGTGGGAACTATGCTTATTAAGGTTATGATTGTCCACCTCAAGTTTCGTTTGTCTTCGATCAGGACCCGTGTTTCAATCAAAACTTTGAGAATAATTTTCCATAAACTTCACAACAATTTCCTTGTTGTAAAAACTGCGGGGGTCCTCATGAGACTTTTCAGTGTCAACCGATGAACCAAAATTTCTATAATTCTAATTCTTCCGGTTTTGACCAATTCCAACCCCCATAGTATTTTTACGTTCATCAACCACCTGAAGAGATATGTGTCGAAGAATTAAAAACAATGATGAAATCCTATTGTGAAATAATGAGTCAATGACATGAGTAGGAGGCTATTCTTTTACAAGAGCAGGCAGTTGAGGAAAAACAAGAATTGTTAGCTGAAGAACAGGCGGCTAATCTTTCTGAGCCTTTACCCGTCTCATATTTTTACAATCCTGACTATGATAATATTAGTACTCCGTCTACTACTTATACTATTCATTTGACCAAAAGTGCTACTATTGTTACTAATCCTTTCGAGCCTACGCGACGTATCTGTAACATTTCTCAATTTCAGGTCATTTTACGACTCCGATTATTCTTTACTATTTATTTTAGTCCAATACGCGATTACTTTTAATTTAACTTTTAAGCTAAATCGCGTAGACTAGATATTATCATTTAACGTAAACGAACACCAAATAAATTAAGGTTTACGTCAAGCAAGTGTTAGGTAATTATTAAGAAGATAATTATTGACTTTGCGTGTTTTATTTTTATTGGTCACGTAAAAGGGCTTACGTTTCGCAATTAAATGCCTTTAGACACACCACGGAAATACCTATACTTACCTAGACTCAAACCAATACTCACTTTTAAAGCTTAAACACAAAATAATTCAATTCTTGTGTTAACAAGCCATTATGGCCAAATATAGGTGAACAAAGGAACCATAATACAATGGAAACTTACACTACATTGTACAATATCCTTCTAATTAAGACTTGTACCATTATAATCTTAACAAGTTTTGAAAACACTTCTTTCCCTCAAATCCAACTCATCCCATGTGCAATATCAACTAACAAATCTTCTTTTGCCTAAACTAAGTACATGTACAACAAGGTTTAATTAAACCTTGTCCTTAACGTCTCCAAGATACCCTAATGTACATTGGGTAATAACCATTTGAGCTCTTTTTCCCTCTTGATACCTGCGGCAAGCAAAGAACACACACAACCCATAAGATTTGTAAAATCTTGAGTATCATGTACCATTGATATGGTAATTAAGATGTGTACTTAGAGAGGTAATAAGAAAACCATTGAAGATTAACTAGAAACCATAAAACCACCTTTAAGGGCACGGTTTGGGTTGGTTAGGGACTAAGTGAGTTAACTAATTTTTAATCATATATAAACCCACTCCCATTAGACACTTAACATTTTCTTACAACTCTTAAAACACACAAACACTCTCTCAAACAAACCACCCTTGTTTTCTTTCTCTTGGTTTTGAATTCCTCACAGCCAAGACACGATCCACATAAATTCGATATCACTAATATTCAAGAGGCTAGGGATTATACATTTGAGGGTTTGAAAGCAAGAAGGTTTTGGGTTAAGCTATGATTTGGGTTATACGATTCAGGTTTACTACACGACACACATTCAAGAAGCTAGGACCATTGTAAGTCGAGTCCTAACTTGTGTACATTCATATCTCGTTCGTTTTCTTCTTAACTAGTAGTATGGGTCATGATAACTTGTGTTTAACAAGATTAACGTGAGCGTGAACATGCATGGTTCAACCCATGCATGGTGCACGTGCATATAATTACTTATACATGACTGGTGTGGTGCTAGGATACATTAAAAGGTGTAAAACATGGCTTAATATCGAGCTAAGGATTAAACGTTTACGTTTAAGTTTCGCGAATGGAAACCAATATGAAAAGTAACACGTATACGCTGAATGCATAAAACCTATACGTAAACATTACATAAAAACATGATGTCTTGGCTCGGGGAAAGAGTATAACGGCTAATTAGACGCCTGCATGTGTTAAACACGAACCATAGGTAGGTCAAATAAGCTCAAAGTGTTCATTCGTGGTTAAACACCACAAACCCAAACCATACGCACCACAATGGACGTGTATGTCCATTGTTGGGCCACGAAGCCCATGAATAGGACACGAGCTTATAGATTGGTTTATGTATAACTTAAAGAGCTTAATAGTAGCTTAATGTGCTTAACGAAACCATTAGCGAACCCTAAATATCACTAGTAAGCTTACGAGCCACTAATGGGCTTAACCGCTATTAGCGATGCCCAATGCAGGATCAATAAGCCAAAATAGCTTAATTATTAAGCCAAGACATAAATTTTAGCTTATTGGAAGCATGAAAAGCTTATGGACCTAAGTGGGATAAACCTATACGCTTAAAGTGCTTAACAGACCCTTAATGGGCTCAAAAGCCCATTTACAAGACTTATAGGCTTAAGAATAATCCGAATAGTGAAAACAACTTATTTATAAGCTAGAATAAGACTCATGAGCTTATTAAAGACCCTAAGTGTTCATGGGCTTATGTTGGATGTGCCCATATTCTCAAAACCCTTGCCGAACTTTTACTAGGCCTAAAAGCCCATTACCGTAGCTTATTGGCTTATGGGATAAGCCAATGTGATAAAACGACTTACCTAGGTCTACAACACTTAATTTAAGATAAAAACCTAGGCTATGCTAGTTGGCAACCTCTAAATGGGCCAAAAACATATATACGGGTTCGGTTAAATGGGCCATGGGTCCAATAAACTCAAATAAGCTCATCCAAGCTTATTTATAAGTCCCACAGTTTCACACAACTTATATGAGCTTATCAAAGGCTTTTATCATCTTGAAAAGTTATTTGGGCCTTTAAAATGCTTAATGGACCCTATCAGGTCCAAAAAGCCCAATAAGCTTGAAATAAGCTCACCGAGCTTATTTACAAGTTGAAACAGCTTAAATGGCTTATTAGAGTCTAATAAAACCTTTTACCACCTTTCAAAACTTATTTGGACTTAAAATGTAAATTTTGGAAGTTAAAGGATTAAAAATGTAAAACTAGAAACTTGAGGGTTAAAACTGCTAAAAACTATTTTTATAAAGTCTAGGGGCTGTTTTTGTCAATTCTGAAACTTGAGGGACTGTTGAAAGTACAAGGACCAAAAGTGTACTTTTCTTAAGTTAAAGGACTAAAGGTGTAAATGTGGAAACCTAGGGGTTCAAAATGTAAATATTATATTTTCATAAACATTAGGACTGTTTTTGTAAATATAGAAAACCTAAGGGTATTTTATGAACGAAAGTGATTTTAACAAACACTTAACGAATCGGGCAAGTTATAATATTTATCAGATATTATACGAATTTAAAACACGACTTAATAAATATGTATATTTATTAATAACGTTTATACATATACTTGAACGTGTATAATCGTATACCTTCCCAAGAGCCATCAAGTAAGGACAAATACAATAAAAATGAGCACCACCACACAAGTGATAACAGTATATATAAACTAGCAATTTATTGTAGTTTATGCATTAAGTCGCTAGCCTAAACTTGTAGACTAAGACTGGCCGTATTTACTTAGGTGTTTGACGGTGTGATCCCTTTGTCGTACTTAGATATATTTACCATTCATAGAGGATTACCTACTAAGGTGAGTTCAGAGCCCCATGTTTTACAATTATTTATATGATTTACATCTTTGGGGTGAGAACATGCTTTGTTTTACAAATTGGACGCAAGTGTACATTTTATACTATGATTACGTGTTTGCCTAAGTAGTGATAACCCAGTGAGCCCTTATCATAAACTGTCAATTACTATATTATGAGCGCGAATGTTATAAATAGATCTATTAGGGATTGACATCCCTGTTTGGGTGAGTATCGCTCACTGTGCCGGGTTGCCAGACAACAAACGTATACCATGTCGGATTTGGGATAATGCGGGTTAGAGCATCATTCACGGGCATTTATTGGTAATTTATTTCATTCATACATGTCGAGCTTTAGTGTCATGAGCTTAGGAAAACGTAATTACTTTTTATGATGTTTGCATCTGTTGCTTAATCATACACTTGTAAATCTTGCGGTCCTTCAATTGATTTACATAAACCTATGAATTCACCAACTTTATGTTGACGTTTTAAGCATGTTTTTCTCTGGTCAATAAGGCACAAGGTGCTAAGATACATTGGGGGTCACTCTTTGGAGAGTCAGTACTAAAGATTTGGGGCGTATTACATTTTGGGAACATTTGTTATACACCAAAATCTTTACTTACATTGTCGAACAATTTGAAGCCGTGAGCTTATGTAATGAACAAGTATATTGTTAATCCAGTGTATCTTTTTAAAACGACATGTTTAGTGGTCGTTCTCATATATTGTGCTATTAATCTATGAAGTAACGCCTTCGGATATTCAATATTCCGCTGCCACCTAGATTTTGGGGTGTTACAGATTGGTATCTAAAGCCAAGGTTATAGAGAACCAGGTCAAAAGTTTTTGAACTATAACCATTTTCAAACACTTCATTCACAAATAGGGATTGCACGGGATACACATACATTACTTGTTTGCAATCTAGCACATGTGCTTACATGACATACACTGTTTTAGCATTAGTAGTTTACTAAGTGCTTGCATGATTGATATACGAGTATATAAATTATATTACGTATATTACTATAAGAGTCTCAAAATTAATACTTATATAAGTTATTTTTGTTTTTACAGCAGTCATGTCTTCTGCATCATCTGCGGTTACCTACACTTCCGTCTACACCGACTTTGAGCCAGGGAGGGTATTTTGGAGAGCCGATGAGGAGATATCTGATGGAGGTTCTCTACGAGTCATCGTATTAGGATACGATGGACTCCCTATACAGCCGGTAGCCCCAAAATCACCGGATTACATACCAGGCCCCGAGGAGCTACAAACACCACCAGTACCACAAGACGAGGATGAGCGTAAGCCTATGTTCATACAGCCACATGATCTTGATTACGTGCTAGAGCCTATGTACCCTGAGTATATACCATTGACGGATGAGCATGAGTTTCTGGTTGAGGAGCAGCCATTACCTCTTGTTGTTTCACCTACTATTGAGTCACCAGGATATGTTGTTGAAACGGATCCAGAAGAGGATCCAGAGGATGATGAGGGTGATGAGATAGAGGATGGTCCGGTTGACTATCCCATGGATGAGGGAGAGGATGGAGATGATGATGATGGCGATTCATCCAGGGATAATGCCGATGATGAGGATGAGGATGAAGAGGATAAAGATAAGTAGGATGAGGAGAAGGAGAAGCACTTAGCTTCGGTTGACTCCGCTGTTGTTGCACTAACTGTTGAGCTTGTTTCCCCACCTGAGGGAATAGAGCCTGTCATACCACCACCCTCCACTGACATTACTACCACTGGAGCTAGGATTACTGTCAGGCTTCAGGCTTCCATATCCCTTCCACTAGAGGTAGAGGTTGAGAGACTTCTAGCCATTCCTACTCCACCACCATCACTACCTATCTCACTATCACCACCCTCTACAGGGGAGCACCTTGCTAGGTGCACAACCCTATCTGCACATTCATCACCACCACCTATGCCATCACCATTACTACCATCATCTGGGTGTCCAACCCAAATCCAGACACTCAGGATAGCCTCCACTCAGGCCCTTGTTGATGCAGTTACTGCCGCATTACCATCACCTCCACTACTACCACTACCACCATCTCTATACGTACCACCATGTATTGACCGTAGGGATGATATTCCTGAGTCCGAGCTGCCACTTCGCAAGAGGTCATGTTTGTCTACTCTAGGCCCCATGTATGAGGTCGGGGAGAGTTCTACTGCTAGACCTACCGGGGGTCGGGGGATAGATTATGGGTTTGTCAGCATCGTAGATGCTGAAGCAAGACGACGGGGGATTAGAGAGGTTGGGTAT
>BQNB010059832.1:15055-37163 GCA_026074375.1 Tanacetum coccineum | reverse complement strand
ACTCTTCCGTTCTTGTGTCCGTGTTTGCCCGTTTTTTGACGGTTTTCTTGTGATATTTGATATATCCGTACCTGCACACATACCAACACAAACCAAGCATATTTTTGCCATTTTTCACTGTGTTTTGGGTTTAATTGGGTTATTTTAGATACAAACGGATATGTGTATTTTACGCTTATCAATAGTCCCCATCTTACACTTTTAATCATTTATCGAATCTCGGGGATGAGATCATGTTTGTTTTACAAAATGGATGCAAGTACATCTTAAATTTAAATATTACGAGTTTGCCTAAGTAGCTATAACCCACTATGCCCATCATCATGAACTGTTAATTACTTGATTGTAAGCGCGAATTATATGAATAGATCTATTTGGGAATTAACATCCCCGTTCGGGCAAGTAGCACTTGCTAGTTTACCAGTTGGCCAGAAATGACGAATGTATACCATTTCGGACTCATAGATGTTACGGGTTAAACAACTACATTGGGCACCATTTTTTATATGTATTTGATATACATACATTTTTTAGCTTTAGTGTCATAAGCTTAGTGCATATCGTAATACATTTTTGTAATATTGTATTCATTGCCTTATTACAGGAAAATCTTGCCATCCGCTTCATTAAATTTATAAACCTATAAATTCACCAACATTATTGTTGATAATTTAAACATATTTTCTCAGGTCAATAAGGTGCAAGTCATGGGTACATTGGATGGCCGTCTTTTGAAGTCATATTGCTATAAAGATTTACGTACATTACATTTTGGGATATTGTTATGTTGTGAAATCTTAACTCTTCAAGTTGAACAATTTAATATAACACCCCTATTTTTGACATATAACAGCGGAAGCTAATCTGGGGTATTATTTCATAGTACAACAATCATAATCATAGAAAACGACTCAAAAGAGACGTTATGTTAGTAATACACCCCAGATAACCTCATATTCCGCTGTGGGCCCATTTGGGTGTGTTATAGATGGTATAAGAGCCAGGTTAGAGAGGGTAAACCAGGTCAAATGTTTTTAATTGGTCTATACGATTCAAAACGTTGATGTAATTCAAAGTTTTTCAAGGGACATAAATACATTACTTATTTGCATACTATATATAGTTACATGTCATTACATCATTTTCAGCATTAGTCTGTTTGTACTAAGTGACTTACATAAGTTATATATGTGTTTATATACATTACGTATATTACTGATGGTATTAGATAATTATACTGATACACGTTTTATTATGAATATACAGATTTTGCCATGTCTTCAAACAACGCTTCATCCACTGTTACCTATACGTCTGTATCTTCCAATTCAAACAGACCATCATCATGGGTATCCCACTCGATAATGTTGGCGAGATTCCGGATGTGGACCTGTACGAGGAGGTCGCCCAACAAGGGTAGGCACACCCACTATTACTTGCCTATGTACCAGATCCTATAGAGTTGGATTAGCATGTACCACTATATGCTCCAAAGCTAGATCACCTAGAGCATCACGTACCATCTGATGATGACAGCCAGGCCGAGGATCAGCCATATGCTGAAGATGCTTCACCGACTGCTGAGTCACATGGATACATCGCTGACTCGAATCCGATGGAGGATGACACTAATGCAGATTCTATTGATTATCCTGACGAGCCAGGGACTGACGATGAGGATGAGGATCCTAAAGAGGATCCCAGCGAGGAGCATGAGCCTGAGAATGAGGATGCTAAGGAGGATGAGTCCTTTGAGGTTCTGATGAGACTGAGCCGTTCGAGGAGAACAAGACTGTTGCTATACCACCACCACCTAGGTCACCTCAGACTAGGATCCCTTTTCTTAGGAACGTCTCTTGTAGGCACGATATAAAACTGTCAAGACTTGATTCACCTATGTACAGCATCCTTTGAGGCACGCATGCTGAGCAACGCGATCGCACCATATAATCTCCCACCAGCCCTACTTTAGACTCAGGCCACCATTGGGTCATAGGGCAGCCATGATTCATATGAGAGATGACATCCTCGAGGAGGATTATGCCTCCATCGGAGGAATAATATACTTACTGCTCCCCTACATGGGTATGATATAGCAGAGAGTTCTGATGTTGCTGCTGCTAGAGCATCTAGAGGCTCAGTATGATTTTGTTGATGCTGTTGGGACAGGACAGGGTTTTGATTCGTAGTCCTGGTCATGATGTCTAGACTATTGCTAGAGCTGCTGACAGAGCAGAGGATGTTGGCTATGTTAGAGCTTTATAGACTTTTGAGCATAGGATGATGACTTCCATTGAGGAAGTCAATTTGAGGGTCAGTTACCAGGAACAGGTTCGCCGGCAAGAGAGTAAGATTTTCTATACACAGCTTCATGATGCTCGAACTGACTGCAGAGACATTAGACTCGAGATTGATGTAGTGAGAGGTCAGAGGACTGCTTATGAGACAGAGTTGCAGGAGGTACGCCAGGCTTACCTTAGGTCATAGGCTCAGACAGGGGCATTATTGTCGGCAATTGAGGACACTGGAGACTTACATGAGTCGTATGGAGTGGCAGCGCCAGAGAGTTGAGGATGATGCAGTCAGACAGATCATGCGTACCCAGATGTTAGAGGGTAGAGCTCGGATTGATACGATGGAGGACGCCAGTAGTAGCTGTTAGTTGTATTCTTCATTTCTAGTTATCTTGTATAGTCTATTAAGCTTTATGGGTAATTCCTAGCTAATAGACTCTAGGACGTATTTTCATTTTCTGTACTAAGATCATTTGTGGTTATTTTGTATCCAGACAAATCATGTATGATTCCACATTATGTTATGAAATGTTGATGTATGATGTTATGGTTAATCTTATTTTATTCATTTTCCATTGCGTTGTGGGGTAGTTATTATTATCATATCCATTTGTATAGACATTGTGATTATATCTCACGTACATTGTATTCTCGTGGTTATTAGAATCATGCCTATAACAAGACAAGGAGCAAACGACGCCATGACTCTAAAATCTATTCAAGCAATGATCGATCGGGCAATCCAAAGAAACTCTACTTAGGATGACGGAAGCCAAAGTTTAGGAGGAGGAATCAAAAGGCCTGTGCAACCTACACGTGTCTGTTCCTACCTCGACTTCTTAAAATGCCAACCCTTGAACTTCAAGGGAGTTGAAGGCGTTGTTGGCTTGTCTCAATGGATTGAAAAGATGGAATCAGTATTCCACATCAACGGTTGTGCCATTGAAAATCAAGTGAAGTTTGCTACCTGCACTCTGCTAGGTGTTGCACTAACCTGGTGGAATGGTTATGTGACAACCTTAGGTCATGATGCTGCCTATGCTATGACTTGGGGGACTTTCAAGAAGAAATTGATAGACAAATATTGTCCAAATGGTGAAATCAAGAAACTTGAAATTGAATTATGGAATCTTAAGGTCAGGGGAAACGATGTTGCAACTTACACCCAGCGTTTCCAAGAACTAGCCTTGATGTGCACCAAATTTCTTGCTGATGAAACTGCAAAGATTGACAAGTATATCGGTGGACTTCCCGATACCATCCATGAAAATGTCATGTTTGCAAGACCTAAGACTCTTGACTTTGCTATCGAGTTGGCTAATGACTTAATGGATCAGAAGCTCCGCACTTATGCGGAAAGGGCGGAGTGAAAACAAAGTGGGAAGGCTGTTGATTCATCTCGAAAAAAAAAAACCCCCTAAAAATTTCACCCAATACAATACAACAACCCTACATAGAAGCAAAATGTAGCTAGGGCATACACTGCCATCCCTGGTGAAAAGAAGGCCTATACTGGAGACCTACCTCTGTGCACCAAGTGCAATTACCATCACACTAGACAATGTGCACCCAAGTGTGGAAAATGCAAGAGGTATGGTCATGCTACCACTAATTTCCAGGTCAACACCAACAACAACAATAAGAATCAAAAGGCTGGGGTATGTTATGAATGTGGTAACACCGGGCATATGAGAAGAGATTGTTCGAAATTGAAGAACCGTGGAAATGGCAACGGGAATGGTACAACTTAAGGAAGAGCTTATGCTTTGGGAGGAAGAGATGCTAGCCCGGACCCTAACGTCATCACGGGTACGTTTCTTCTCAACAACCGTTATGCTAAGATTTTGTTTGATACTGGTGCGGATAGGAGCTTTATATCTTCTACCTTTAGTGGCTTGATTGACATTACCCCCGCTACAATAGAAAATCATTATGACATATAATTAGCTGATGGGAAAATCATAGGAGTTAACACCATAATCTGAGATTGCACTCTAAATTTCATGAATTACCCTTTCAACATGGACTTGGATGCACTATTCCAACTCAGTAGTTTTTGAGGTCATTTTGGAATGGATTGGTTAACAAAGTATCATAGAGTGAGTATCTGTAACGAGAAGATTGTACGTGTTCCTTTCGGAAGAGAGATGTTAATTTTCCAAGGCAATGGGAACAACATAAGGGGAGAATCTCGACCAAATATCATTTCATGATCTTAGGCACAAGAATATTTTTCAAGGGGATGTGATGTCTTTTTGGCACACATTACTATAAAGGAAGCCAAAGACGAGTCAGAGGGGAAGCGACTTGAGGACGTGCCAATTGTTAAAGACTTTCCTGAGGACTTGCCGGGTATTCCACCAGCCCGACAAGTGGAATTCCAAATTGATTTGGTACCAGGTGTTGCACCTGTAGCACGGGCACCTTATCGGTTGGCACCATCCAAAATGAAGGAACTGGCGGAACAACTTCAAGAACTATCCGACAAGGGATTTATAAGACCCAACTCTTCACCTTGGGGAGCCCCGGTCTTGTTTGTCAAGAAGAAAGATGGATTATTCCGTATGTGCATCGATTATCGTGAACTGAACAAGCTGACGGTGAAGAACCGTTATCCACTTCCGAGAATTGATGACTTGTTCTACCAACTTCAAGGGTCGAGTGTCTACTCGAAGATTGATCTACGATCAGGTTACCATCAGTTGAGAGTTCGCGAAGAAGACATTCCCAAGACCGCGTTTAGGACGCGTTATGGGCATTATGAATTTCAAGTAATGCCTTTTGGTTTAACAAACGCACCGGCGGTGTTTATGGACCTCATGAACCGGGTGTGCAAACCGTACTTGGATAAGTTTGTGATTGTCTTTATCGATGATATACTAATTTATTCAAAGAATAAGGAAGAGCATGAAGAGCATCTCAAACAAATCTTGGAACTACTTAAGAAGGAGGAGTTGTACGTAAAATTCTCCAAGTGTGAATTTTGGATTCCAATAGTACAGTTTCTCGAACATGTGATTGATAGCAAAGGCTCCATGTGGATCTGCCAATAGAATCGAGGTCAATTAAAGATGGCTTCTCCCTAAGAGTGCAACAGAGATCCACCAATTTTTAGGACTCGTCGGTTATTATATAAGATTCATTAAAGGCTTTTCCAAAATCGCCAAGCCAATGACTAAGCTAACTTAGAAGAATGTGAAGTTTGACTGGGGGGAGAAGGAGGAAGCCGCATTTCAATTGATTAAACAAAAGCTGTGTAGCGCACCCATTCTGGCCTTGCCTATGGGATCATAAAACTTCATTGTTTATTGCGATGCTTCGCATAAGGGTTTGGGTGCCGTGCTTATGCAAAACGAGAAAGTTATAGCCTATGCTTCTTAACAACTGAAGATCCACGAGAAAAACTACACAACTCATGATATAGAACTTGAAGCTGTGGTGTTCGCTCTTAAGATATAGAGACATTACTTATACGGAACAAGGTGCACCGTATTTACTGACCAAAAGAGTTTGCAACATATCCTGGATCAAAAAGAGTTGAACACGAGACAACGGCATTGGTCTGGTGGATAAGTTAATAATAACATTATCCGCGTTAACACCAATAATAACCTTAAATGAAACAAAAAACACACTTAAATATAGCAAACATTACTGGTTTTTGTGTTTTGTTTGTGAAGTTACGGGATAAGAACAAAATCCAAGACAAATCGACAAAAAAGGGGGCAAACAAGGACAGAGCGAACAGAAGAGCGTGCAGAGACGGAAGCCAAAGTCAAAAAGTCAACCTCGGTCAACTCTCAAAGTCAACACTTGAAGACAAAAATCCCAAATGTTTCAAATCTAGTCCCTCAAGTTTCAAAAAGTTTCACAAATAGTCCCTAAGGCCTAATGGGCCCTTAATTACCCTTTAAACCCTACTCGGATCATAAGCCCAATAACAAAAGCCCATTACTAAGCCTATTCTCCTTTTACTAAACTCTAGGGACCCTTTCTGAAAGTCATTTTACATTAAAACTTGTGATAACCAAAGAGAGGGACTATAATTGCCATATGACCAAAGTTCAAATCCTATTTACCTCTTTCAGTTAAAAATGGGCGCGAAGAACAGTTATACTGTTCATCGTCTTCCCAAAATTTTACCCAAGGTCAAAACGATAGGGCAAATGCAAATTAAGGGTTCAATTGGTCAATTCAAGGGCTCTACAATAAGATGGCAAGGACAAATTGGTAATCTCAAGAGCTCTCATTGGTCAAGCCAAGTAATTATGCCACTTGGATGAGTGAAAGCACAAGAGGAGGTTGATTTTTACACTGGACACACTCACATAACTAGCACAAGGACGTCACATCAAAGGAATGACAGCTTTTCAATCCGTGTGAGATAGTTAAGTGATCCAACGGCTCAAATTCATCCTCCAATGATTGATGGAATGTACGGATGTGATTGATGGGAGCGTGGGCAGCAAGGCAAGGCCTAGAAGGATCTATGAGAGGCTATAAATAGGCTCACTTTTCACACACACAAAGAGGAGGGTAGCTTAGTAGATTTTAGCTTAAATTTAGCTTATTGCAATTTCCTTTTAAAATTCAGTTGTAATTTTCTTTTAAATCATGTAATCAAGTTTTATTTTAATGACATCTAGTTTTACTCTTAAATACTTTGTCATAAGCTCTTTTAAATTTCACTCATAAGCTCTTATTTCTTCTCAAATGTTAAGCTATTGTTCTAATAAGCTCATATAAGCTCTTACTAGTCTATAAGCTAGTAATTGAGCTAAATCAGACCTTAATCTACTTAAGTCTTTTAAACTATGCTTAAAACCCTTAAACTTTTTGGTACCTAAAAGCTTTGGAAGGGGATTCAATAATGGAAGGAATCCCAAGGACTTTTACTAGCTTATCCATAAGGATAAGCTAGAGCTGTAGATAAGCTCAAAGAGCCTAAAAGCTTCTGATTGAGCTGAAGCATTCTGTAAGTCTTCTATTTACTTTTTTGTCATTTAAGTTTTAGCTTAAATAATTGCTTATTAGTGTAAACTGCTTATTTGCTTAATTTGTCTGCTAATTAGTGCTTATTTGTTCTTATTTTAGCTATTTAAGTGAGTTTGCTTTCCTGTTTTTAGATTTTTTTAGTTTAAAACTTATGCTAGCTTAATCTGTCTTAAAAAACATAAAAATCCAAAAATATTAGTGTAGAATCTTAGTTTGTGAATTCTTTTTTTTTTTTTTTTTTTTTTTTTTTTTTTTTTTTTTTTTTTTGTGTTGTTATTAACTTTTGATTTATGTTTAATAAGTTAGTTATAAGCTAAATATTATCTGGTATCAAAGGTTTTTAAGCTAGTATTCATTTTCAAGCTCTTTGCAAATCTATCATAGTAGTTAAGGGGTGTTTGGTTTAGCCTTGTTTGACTTACTTAAATGCAAAGCACTTAGGTAATTTTTCTTTGTTAAGATTAATTTTCATTATAGAGTAGGATTTATAGAGATTTTAGAGGTTAGATTTCAAAAAGTAAAAAGTTATGGCCTAAGTTGGGTGTGCCAGCACCAGGGTACTTTTACCCCTTTCCTTTGCTAGTAAAAACTTGATCCAAGCCTTCCAAGGCTTGGATTTGGTTTGCTAGTAGTTGTTTAACACTCATTGAGTGTATCAAATGAAGTAGAAAAACCAAATTGGGTGCCTCCAACTTTGATTTGTACAATTGTTCATTTGCATTAGTAGTGGTAATCAAAGTTACCACTGCTGTCATTTTAGGCTTCATTTTAGTTAGTAATTGTAGGAATTAGGATCTAAATTTCAGTTAGCCTATAAATTAGATATAGTTTAATTTAGATTAAGTCTTAGTTTTCATTTGTTAGCTTATTTGCGTAGGTTCATTTTAGCTTAAAAAGTCATTAAAAAGCCAAAAAGCCAAAAAACAGTAGTAATTAATTCTAGGTACTTAAATTAGATTTCTAGCTTATTAAGTTTGGTTTAATGTTTTGAATTTATAGTTCATAAGTATTTTAGCTAGTTTACAAAAGCTTAAGGTCTGAGTTAGTTTATTGAGTTAGTTAGCTTAATTTGAGTTTAAGCTTTTTGAGTAATTTTCTGAGTTAGCCTTTTTAATCTTCAATTTTAGTTAGCATTAGGTGTTAGTAGGGATCCTAGCTTGTTAAAACTAGTTTGTTAACATCATAAGCTTCCTAGAATAGTTTTCAGTTTTGAGTTTGAGCTTAATTTGAAGCTTGTGCAAGCTTTTATGTCCAAACAAGCAAAAGTGAGCTCAAACCCTCACTTTCTGTAAACAGTATTTTCAAAAGCTCTTAGAGAGCTTAATTTTGTTTTTTAGCTTAAGTTGTTTTTATAAAAAGTGCTTAAAAAGTGTTGTCTTTAAGTTTTATCATTTGGTTTTGAAAAATATAAAAAAAATAAAAAAGTTCAAAAAGGGGTGTCTGCCAACCTCGAACCCAAGACCTCTAGTATACAAGCCCAACGTGTTAACCAAGTGTGCTACATTAGCTTAAAACCATTTTTCTAAATTTTTAGGACTTAATTTGCTATTTTTTAGGATTTAATTAGATTAAAATAGTTTTTAATTCATAATAAATTCAAAAATAATCAAAAAAATGTTTTTCTTTTTCTTAAAATTTTCTTTTGTCCTAATTTAGGTTTAGAAATTTAGTTTGCATTTTTAGGAGTTAATTTTAGTGTATTTGCTTATTTGTCGCGTTTTATTTGCTCCCGTTAATTAGTTTAAGTGTTTAATTGCTTTTAATTGTTCATTTTAATTGTTGCTTTTATTTAGTAGTTATAGATACTCAAAAATATCTTTTCTCTCATTCAAATCATAATCCAAGCTAAAGCAAGGTTTCAATTTCACAAGTCGTTGGGGAAACGACCCGGGTAATCATTCTTCCCGGTTAAATATACGTATTATATATTATATATATCTTTTAGAGTGAGCTTTTCTTAAGGGAGACTTTAGGAAAGTTCTTAATTGCTCTTTTGGAATATTATTATATATTTTATAGTATATAAAAACTACAATCAGTTTTTGGCGCCGCTGCCGGGGACTTGTGTTAAAGATTCCGTCGTTTACGTTTGTTGAATTTGGTTTGAAGATCCTTTCGTCCTCGAAAGTTTCATTTTTGTTAAATATTTCAAAAATCCAAAAAAAAAAATTAATATAAAAAGTAAAAAATATTTTCTTTTTCTTTTTAGTATAGTTATCATATAAATATATAAAAAAAGTCAAAAATATAAAAAAACTGTCTTTATAAAGAAATAAATACACAAATTGGTAAAAGAACACCAACAAATATATACCTTCATTTGTGGTATATCATAAATAAGGTTCCGGTGAACTTGAAAAGTTCCCAAATCGAATCAAAGATTTTAAAAATTGCCATTTGTGTAATTTTCGGGGTACGGCTCTTCTTTAAGGAATGCAATTTTTAAGAGTTAACGTGAAGTAATTTCGATTATTTGGTTCAAGTTGTCTTTCGAGTATCCGTTACTAAAATAGATTGTTATAAAAAAGTCAAAAATTCAAAAATCAAAAAAAATTAGTGTAGAATTTTTGTTTACTTTTTAATTCTTTTTTTTAAGTGCATGCGCACTCGTTCACAAGCTCGTAATCGAAATCGTGAACATCAACAAAATACCGTCGGTTAATGTTGAGAACCCGAGTTTATAATGCCGACAACGTACCATGGCTCAGATGCTACAAGCTCCCATCGAGGGATACGAAGATGCAATTGTTGTCTCCACCTGATAATGCAAACAATTTGAACTCAAACAAACTTTGAATTAATCTTGTTCAAAGTAATCAATTTACGGGTAGGCAAGACCCTCATAATCATCTCCGATTTTTCAACTAGGTTACTTCTACGTTTAGACATCCGGAAGTTCCGAATACGTCGATTAAGCTTTTGCTTTTTCCTTTCTCTCTCGAAGGTGAAGCCGGAGGTCTGGCTTGATAAAGAACCACTCACGATCGATTATAACGTGGGATGATTACATGTTTCGAAGTCATAAACCAATTTTTTCCACCTTCAAAATAATTAACCTTCGAAATGAAATCATCTACTTCTACCAAAAACCGAACTGAAACTTTCAATGAAGCATGAGAACGATTCAAAGGACTTATTCGTTATGTCTCTCATAATGGTTTCTCGGAATTATATCATCTTGATTACGTTTTACATTCTATGAATCACAAATGATCAAGATACTTTAGATTCCGCAGCGGGTGGAATTTTCTGGATAAGTGCATCGTGTGGTTTAGCCATTATTGAGAGTAAACCAAGGTCGTTATTCAAAGAAGTCATGCAATTGAACCAAGAGCGGTACGAATGCTCCTCTTTGTTCTACTTCTACACCTTCAATTCTTTTGAATTTCAACAACTCGTCGATGCTCTTGACGGACAAAAATGGTATTCGAATGAGAAGTATAGAAAAGATGATTAGTGAAAGATGTCTACGACTCTGCTACCGTCAAAGCCATCGAGGAAGTTTGTGTTTATGTGGTTCAAACCATATTTACAACAATTGTCCGTTAACATGGAATGAATTTCCGTTTTTTCATGATAACATTCATTCAATTCCAACAAACGCGTGATGGCAACCTTTTGTTCAAAGAAATTCTCCTAATTGGAAATCAATGAGACCACCGGTTTTAATAAACCACAATGTTCCAAACACAGGAAACCACGCGATACTCAAGGAAAAATTTTCATTTTTCTAATCAATACCGTAGAGCAATAATTCAAACCAAAACATCTAAACATAAGGGCCAGCCGTTTAGATCAAACCCCACCATACCAACTACAACATATCAACCTTGGTTTAATCAAGCTTTCCTCCCGTTTCACAAATTCAAGGAGTTTCTAATTAGATTTTGCAAGTTATGTAAGGCTAATGATGCGAACATGAAATATTTGCAAATGAAGTCTAGACAATTTTCAAGGAACAAAATGTTTTCAAGAGTTTACAATGATTTTCAAAAGATAGTGCAAGATGATTTTCATAACATTATGCTAAGTTTTATGCAAAAACTATCATACCAACCAAGCTTCAGTTCAATGTTCGTTACCAAAACAATACCATTCCTAACCCCTCTTTTGGGAACGAAGCCAAGGCAATTAGACACGAAGTGGTGCCTCATGATGGACCTCCGATTCCTACGTCGGTGATGGTAAGGAACCGAGGTGTCAAAGGATACGGAGCTACCATCAGCACCGATGTATCCAACCTCCTTTGGTCCAAGATCAATTCCAATGACAAAGAATAATCAATGAGCCTCTCATACTCAAAAGACCAAGGACTAGCATTGCCTTACCCTTCAAGACTTTCAAAGAGATACTCCGTGAAAAGGATGATCATTTCCTAGCTTCTTAGTGTTGGAATTTTTCCGTAATCTTACATTTTGAGCTAAGTTTCGCGAACGCTCTCTTTCAAATGCCTAAGTTTACTATGATGTTCAAAAAGAATGCTTACTAACAAGACAAGTTAATCGAGTTATCCAAGACACCTTTTGATGAACAATTCGGTAGTGCGGTTGTACTCAGAAAGCTTCCAGATAAGCTAGGGACCCGCGTCGATTTCTATATCCCTATGTTATTTTTCTCAGAGTTTGGATAATTGTTAGCCCGCAGCGATTTTGGTGCTAGTATTTAGATCTCATGCATCTTTCTATTTGGTAAAAGCTTGGTCTCCAGTGGCCTAATAGATACTAATATGGTGGGGGGTGGGGGGGCGGGTTTTGGTTTCCGGGGGGGGCCAGTGGGGGTTTTGGGTCTGAGTGGGGGTAGGGGGTGGTGGGTGCGGTATCTTTTTTTTTCCGCTAATTGGTAGGGTGTTTCTGGTGGTTTTAGGGTTTGTTTTTTTTGTTTGGTCGGGTTCTGGACTGGGGGGGGTTGTGGTTTTTTTGAATTAGTCCGACCCGAACAATTTCCAAACTACAGGTGTAACCAAAAACGTTTTGTCGAGGTAGGAAGTTCTACTTCTCCGGCCAATTGTTGTTCCTGATTTCATAGCCGATCCTCGAGTACCGTTGATACTCGGGAGACCTTTTCTTAGGACAGCTCATGCTTTGATAGATGTGTATGAAGGGGAAATAACCCTTAGAAACGATGATCAATCTTTGACCCTTAAATGTGGTGATACTCCTTCTATTTCGTACAACAATCTCGAATCGTTGAAGAAAGTTGATCTTATCGATGTTACGTGTGAAGAATACTCACAAGAAGTTTAGGGATTTTCTGACGAAATTGTATATGGCAATCCTTCTCCCGTATACGATCTGATTGTTTCAAATTCTTCTCCGACTCTCACTCCTTTCGGGGATAGTGATTTTCTACTTTTGGAAGAAGCTGATACTTTTCTTGCTCTAGCCGATGATCCAACTTCACGGGAAGTTGCTGAAGCTTATTATGACCCAGAGGGGGACATTCTCCTTCTCGAATCTCTTCTCAATAGTGATCCTTCGCCGTCACTGAATCAAGGAAATTACTTACCAAAAATCAAGAAAGAGCTTAAAGTTTGTAAATCCGCCGAATCATCAATCGATGAACCTCCTGAGGTTGAACTTAAGGACTTACCACCTCATCTCGAATACGCATTTTTAGCAGATAACAACAAGTTGCCTGTCATAATTGCCAAAGATTTGAGTGATGATGAGAAGACCGCTCTCATAAAGGTTCTTAAATCCCGAAAGCAAGCCATTGCTTGGAAGCTCTCCGACATAAAGGGGTTAGCTGTCGTATAAACCCATAATTCTTGTTCTCATTAGTTTTAATGGAGGAGGATTACGAACCACGGTCCAACATCAGAGGAAGGGTTTATCCAAAGATCCATTTGATGTCATTAAAAAAAGTGGTGAAAAACTTCTTGAAGCTGGATTGATTCTACCCAATCTCGATAAGTCCTTGGGTTGAGCCCAGTATCACTGTGTACCAAAAGAAAAGGAGGATTGATCGTAGTACCATTGGTAAAACGGATTTAGTGCGACAAAGATTTGTAACGGATGGAGAGTATGCATAGATTATCGCAAATTGAACGAAGCTACAAGAAAAGACTTTTCCACTTTGCCATTCATGGATCAAATGCCTGAGCGGATCACGGGAACTGAATTTTTATTGTTTCTCGACGGTTTTTCTCGAGTTATTTACCAAATTTCCAATTGATCCAAATGACCAAGAAGAAAAAGACCACATTCACCTTGCACTTACAAGAAACATTTGCTTAACACGCCGCATGCCTTTTTGGTTAATGGCAATGCACCAAGCACGTATCAGAGGTGTATGACTGGCAATCTTCCATGACATGATTGAAAGACAATGGATCGTCTTCATGTTTGATTTCTCGGTTTTGGAAATTCATTTTCTACGTGCCTCACCAATCTAGATAAAATGCTTAACGGTGTAGGACACTAATTTAGCTCTAAATTAGGCGAAAAAAGCCATTTCATGGTTAAAGAAGGGAGGAGATATCGTATTAGGACACTAAGATCTCAAAGAAAGGAATGAAGTCGACAAAGCCATTATCCGTAAAGCTGACTGTATATGCTAACTTACACATACCACCGTCAAGGGTATTCGAAGTTTTCTCGGGCATGCTGGTTTTTACCGTAGATTCATCAAAGATTTTTCAAAGATTTCTTGACCCATGACCCACCTTCTTGAGAAGAACACCCCGTTTATCTTTTTAGAAGAATGCATTCAGCCTTCAGACTCTAAATAGTAATTATTCGAAGCTCCAATCTGGTTTGCCCCCAATTGGGATCCAACTTTTGACTATGTGCGATGCAAGTGATTTGAAATGGTGCCAGTCTCTAGGGCAAAGGATTGTGAGAAGCATTTTAGGCCAATTCATTACGCGAGAAAAATGATGACCGAAGCAGAAACAAACTACACAACAACGAAAAAAGAGATGCTTGCAGTAGTATATGCTTTTGAGAAATTTCGATCATATCTTATCATGAATAAAAGTGTTGTTTACACGGACCATTCTGCTTTAAAATACCTCTTCAACAAGAAAGATGCCAAAGCAAGATTGCTTAGATGGGTTTTACTTCTCTAAGAATTCGATTTTAAAGTGATTGATACCAAAGGAGCTGAAAACTATGCAGCCGATCACCTTTCACGTCTTGAAAACCCGTATGAGAATGTTTTTGATCCTAAGGAGATTAACGAAACCTTTCCCTCTTGAGACATTGAATACGGTGACTTCTCATGATAACCAAAGTACTCCGTGGTTTGCCGATATAGCAAATTACCACGCGGGGAATTTTCTTATCAAAGGAATGTCAACTCAACAAAAGAGAAAGTTTTTCAAAGATGTAAAGCATTACTTTTGGGATGATCCCTATCTCTTTCGTATATGTGCGGATCAAATCATCCGTAGGTGTGTATTTGGCCAAGAAGCTCTTGAAATCCTCAAAGCTTGTCATGAAGGACCCACCGGGGGCCATCATAGTGCCAACATCACTGCTCGGAAAGTATTTGATGCTGGGTTATTTTGGCCTACCATTTATCAAGATGCTCATTCAATGATCAAATCTTGTGATGCATGTCAAAGACAAGGCAACAAGTTCACTGAGATGAGATTGCTCAAAAATGCTATCCAAGTTTGTGAAATTTTCGATGTATAGGGCCTTGATTTTATGGGACCTTTTTTGTCGAGTCAAGAGGAAACAAATACATACTTGTAGCCGTCGATTATCTTTCAAAATGGGTTGAAGCCAAGGCGCTCCCCACCAACGATGCTAGAGTAGTTGTCAAATTTTTGAAATCCCTTTTCTCCCGATTCGGTGCACCGAGAGCTATCATAAGCGATCGTGGGACCCATTTCTGTAACGATAAATTTGATAAAGTCATGTCAAAATATAGAGTCACACATCGTCTTTCTACCGCTTACCACCCTCAAACTAGTGGTCAAGTCGAGGTGACAAATCGTGGACTTAAAAGAATCCTAGAAAAAAGCGTAGGTGAAAACCGTGCCTCATGGTCCGACAAATTAGACGATGCATTGTGGGCATTTCGAACCCTCTATAAGACTCCAATCGGATGCACGCCCTACAAGCTAGTTTATGGAAAATCATGTCACTTACCGGTTGAATTAGAACATAAAGCATATTGGGTACTTAAGCATGCCAATTTCGATCTCAAGACCGCGGGTGATCATCAAAAGCTCCAGCTTAATAAACTTCATGAGCTTCGTGATCAAGCTTACGGAAATTCTTTAATCTACAAGGAGAAAACTAAGAGAATTCATGACGCAAAGATTAAAAACGGCGTTTTTAACATTGGTGATCGAGTCCTCCTCTTTAACTCCCGATTGAAGATTTTCTCCGGTAAGCTTAAGTCCCGTTGGTCCGGCCCTTTCACTATAACCGAAGTTTTTTCATATGGCACTGCCAAATTATCTCACCCTGATGGCTCAAATTTCAAAGTGAATTGCCACCGTCTCAAACATTATTTTGGAGGGGATATGCCACCGTTGGTTATCCCGGATCTCCAAACTTTCCCTAAGGACAAATGAATGTAGGGATTGAGTCAAGCTTACGACTCGGTGAACAAAAACAAGCCGCTTCGTGGGAGTTCACCCCATGCTTATCTTTTTCTTTCTTTTTTCTATTTTCTAACAAGTGTGTTGTGTTGTGAAGAGGCTTGTACTCTTCTGTTCTTTGTGTTTGTTGTTTGTTGTGATTTTTGTAGGATTGAACCAACAATTTCTGAAGCCTCTCGTGTTCGGTGTTGTGTCTCGGTTCACTCGAGCTTCCTATCCTTTGTTTGAAATTAGTTTGGGGAGATCCGATTCCTTTCATCTTATCGGATTCACGTTTATCTTTGAATAATTAATAAACGGCTTAGATTTTCGTAGAGACCCAACTTAAACATTGAGGACAATGTTTCATTTTAGTTTGGGGAGGGAATCTATCGATTTGATGTTACCTGCTTATTGTTTTGTTTTCACGTACCCGTTTTCCTACAAAAATAGCAAAAAATTTAAATTTTTAAGTTTTTATTTGTAGCAAACAAATGATTTTTAAACTACAAGACAAGCATAATAAGCATTAAACATTATAACTAAGCATAAATAAGCAAGAATAATCTGAAAGTAAGCACAATAAGCTATGCTACAGTAAATAAGCTAAAATTTGAGAAATGGAAACTTACAAGAGCCCTTGCTTAAATAGGGCAAACAAACTTATAAATAAGCTAATCTACAAGCTTTAGCTTGTCAAAGACAAGCTAGTAAAAGCAATATAAGCCCTTCCCTTTTTGGCTTATCTTCCAAAGAGCCTTTTGAGTGGATTTTAGTAAAAAAGGACTTAAACACTTTATACTATGGAAAAGTTTAAAGTGCTTAAGTAAAACAGCTTAAATAAGTAAGTAATAGCTTATAAGAGATTACTTTTAAAACAATGGAACATGAAATTTAAAAACACAAAATTTAATCATAAAACCTAAATTTTTCATTAATTCTTAAAAACAATACAAGGATTGAATAAAAGATTACAATAAGCTAAAATGTAAATTAAATAAGCTGTAAAAAGACTAAAACTAAACTAGGTGCCCTTTTGGCTTAGAAACGTCCTATTTATAGAAAAACATTAAGGTCTTCAGTCCTTGGATTTGTGTTTCTTCACTGAGTCATTTGAGAGATGTGTTTCTTGTGTGAGTGAGTTGCCAAACTCAATCTTAGCCATCCAATATGAGTAGAGCCCAAGTCAAATGATCATAGCCCTTAATTTTCTTGTCCTGTTCATCAACGATCCAGCGTGGCAATGAGCCCATGTGATGGTAAAGGGATGGTTTTGTTTGTATGTTGCAGGGGTGAGAGGAAAATGATGAACAGTATTAATGGTGATTTTGGCAGGAAGTTTGGTTTTTGTTTTCTATCCCTGTTTTGGTGATAACAGGGTATGGGTTTAGGAAAATGGCAAAACTAGCCCTTGAATTTGATAAGAGTGTTTGCAAGTTTAGTCCTTGTGGTGCTATAACTTTGGGGGAGTTGGCAGGAACAGCCCCTCAAGGTTATATATCTTATTTCATGGTTGGTCCTTGTGGACTTAACAGACTTAACAATTGAGGCTTTTGGGCTTAACTATTGTTAAAGGAGAATTGGGCTTAACATTTTTGGGGGGGGCCGGTTATGATGCTCTTTGGGCTCTAAATGGTTTAATAAACCATTTAAGTCTTCTGCTATTTAACTTAATGGGCTGACTCGGCCTATTAGATGGGTACGGGTAGGCCCATTAAGTAATTCTTCATTTACGACTTCGGCTTTGACTTTGACTTTGTTAGGGTTGACTTTGGTTGACTTTTTGACTTCTCACGCTCTTTTCCATTCTGTGCTCGGTTTTGTCCGTTTTGGCTTCGTTTTGTCCTTTTCTTAGATATCCGTTACCTGCACAATATAGATGCAAAACATACAAATACGATGTAAAAAAGAAGTAAGAGACAAAATTAGTAATTGAAGAGCGAAGTTAATGTCTGGTACACACGAACGAATTTCAAGTCAAAAAAGGCGAATATCATAATGGATATACGTAAACCCTTTATTTCATAATTCATTATTCACATCCGAAGGCATCTCGGAGATCTACCAACGTTACTCAAAGAAGGTGGGTCGAGAAGAAAGCATAGAAACATCAGAACCTTTAAGTCCGGTATCAATGGCCGATAATTAGACGAGCGGTCTAAACAATTTCCATCATGGAGGGAAGTGAAAGGAAAATTAGAACGACGGTTGTTAAGTCAAAACATACCCGCATATGGAGAATTTGTTCGAGCAAAAGAAGGGGTACTGATAGGTGTAAAATACACATATCCGTTAACACCAAAAATGACCCTAAATGACCAAAAACATACTAAAAATGGCAAAGATATGCTTGTTTTTGTGTTTTGTGTATGCAGGTACGGATAAGACAAAAATCACAAGAAAACCGTCAAAAACGGGCAAACACGGACACGGGAAACAGAAGAGTACAAAAGAAGCCGGGAAATCAAGCCAAAGTCAAAAAGTCAAAGCTCTCAGTCAACTATGGGTCAACAAAAGTCAAACACTAAAGGACAAAAACCCAAAGTTACACATTCAGTCCCTCAAGAATCCAAAACTGCACAATTAATACCTAAAGCCCATTACCCTTTACAATAAGTCCAGGGACCATTTTTGCCAAGATTAAAAGATATTTTACACTAGGACTTTTGTTTAACAAAGACAAGGACTAAGGTTGCCAATACCCAAAACTCACCCCACCCGTTTACCCAATTCAGTTAAAAATAAAAAAAGGGCGCCAAGAACACTTTACTGTTCATTGTCTCCTCCAATTCACCAAAGGGTCAAAACGAGAGGGCTTTTACCAATCAAAGGGTGGAAAGGACAATTCAATGGCGCTAGTACAAGATGGCAGGGTTTAATAGTCATTTCATGAGCTCTTATTGGTTCACTTAGCAAGGGAATGCCACGTGGATATAAAGAAAGCACAAGAGAAGAGGGATTTTACTCTACTATCACTCACAGAACAAACACAAACGTCTCAATCACGGATTGCCACGTTGGCAATCCGTGTGAGTTATGAAATGATCCAAGGGCCAAGATCTACTTACCAATCATTGGGAAGAATGAATGGCAGAGATTAGAAGGAGCGTGGGAAGAAAGCAAGAGGCTAGAACCTTCAGCAGCTGGCTATAAAAACCCTTCACACTTCACAGCACGGGGGAGTAGCTTTTAGTTTAGAATTTTAGCTTAATTGTTAGCTTATGTAATTTCCACTTTAAAGCTTTTGTAATTTTCTTTTCAAGTTATGTAATCAAGTTTTATATTAATGAAATTCAGTTTTACTCTTAAATAATCTGTCATAAGCTCTTTTGTTTTCATTCATAAGCTCTCACTTCTCTTCAAATGATAAGCTAATGTTCATAAGCTACTCAATAGCTCTCATTAGTCTCTAAGCTAGTGATAGAGCTCAATTCAGTCTTATTAATCTACTTAAATAAATAAAATCAACTAATACCTTTACTACTTTGGACTTAAAAGCTTTTGGAAGGGGATCCAATAATGGAAGGGATCCCATGGACTTTACTGGCTTATCCTTGGATAAGCCAGAGCTGTTGATAAGCTCTATGAGCATTTAAACTTCTGTTTAGCTGAAGTTTTAAGTAAGTTTTCTTTTAATTCTTTGTTCCTTTAAATTTTAGCTTAAAAACTGCTTATTAGTTTTAATATGTGATTAATTGCTTAATAGCTTTACTTAACTACTTATCTAGTTGCTTATCTATGTTTTATTTTGCTTATTAGTCATTAATTTTCATCTGTTCTTAGCTTTAAAGATTTAGATCTTAGTTTTTCTAAATTTAGTCTAAAAATCTCAAAAACCAAAAATATAGTAGCATAAGTTGTAGATTAGTTTTCTAGCTTAATAAATTGTTAGAATCTGTTTGATTAAGCTTGTTATTCTCTGATTATAAGGTTTCAATCACTAGTTTTCATTTCATAAGCTAATTCAGTTCTGTCATAGTCATTAAGGGGTGTTTGGAATAGCATGATTTGACCTCTAAAAGTCAGAGGAGATTTTGAAATTTGTTTGAGTTAGTTTTGTTTTCATTTTAAACTAGTAGTAAAAGAGTTTTTAAAGTTTAGATTTCAAAAATCAAAAAGTTATGGCTTAATTTGGGTGTGCCAGCACCAGGGTACTTTTTCTACTTTTCTTAGCTTGTGAAAATTTGATCCAAGCCCTCCAAGGCTTGGATTTTGCTTGTTTTGTGTCTTAACACTCTAATTGAGTGTATCAAGTGCAGAAGTAACCACAAAGGTTACTTGCATTTTGGTTCTTGCATTCTTGTCAAGTGCATCAGCAAACCAATAGCAGTTAATACTGCTGAACTTTTGGATCATATTTAGGATAGCTAAAATAGTTTTTAGACTTTCAAAATCAGTAAGTCCATAGATTACATATAGCTTAATATAGTTTAGGGCTTGCTTTTTATTTTCTAGCTTAATTACTTAGTTAAAATTAGCTTAAAAAGTCATAAAAATCTCATAAATACCAAAAACAGTAGTAATAGAATTTAGCCTTTTAAATTTTGAATTTTAAGTTGTAGTATTTTATTTTCTTACTTGAATTTATGGCTTATGATTAGATTAATTAGTTTTCATAAGCTCAGCTTAGGACTTGGCTTATTTAGCATTTGAGCTTTTCTTAAAATTGTGCTTTTTGAATTGTTTCCTAAGTTTAGCATTTTGATCTTCAAATTCAGATAGTGTAGAGTGTTAGTGGCCAAATAAGCTTATTAGAACTAGCTTGTAGACATTATAAGCTGCTTAGAACAGTTTTTGGTTTGTAATTTGAGCTTAATTCGAGTTTTTTGCAAAGCTTTTAGTTAAAACAAGCAAAAGTGAGCTTAAAAGCCTACTTACTAAAGACAAACTTTCAAAAGCTCTTTTGAAGCTTATTTCTAGGTTTCAGTTAGTGCTTGTTTCATTAAAGTAGCTTAAATAAGTGTCTTCTTTAAGTTTTATCTTTTAGATTTCAAAAATAAAAAAATTGTAAAAAAAGGTTGTTAGCCAACCTCGAACCCACGACCTCACCCACACAATACACACGTTTTACCAATATGCTACAATAGCTCATCCGTCATCTCTTCCTTTCATTTAATTAATATAGGCAATTTCCGTTTCCTCTTAATAATAAGCCGTAGCTTATTAAGTCTCATTTAGGGCTTATTTGTTTAGCTTTTTCATAGTTCTTATTTTTCTTAAGTACCTGTTAGTATTTAGGATTTTCCCTGAATTTTTCACATTTTCCATCAAGTAGATTATTTTTAATCATTTTTCTTAGGATTTAATTTTTGAAAATACATAAAAAATAGAAAAAAGTTTTATAAAAATACAAAAAAATAGTTTTTAGCATTAGATTAAATACTTTTAGGTTTACATTCAGAAAAATCATTTTCAACACTTTTAGATTTTTATTTTCATTTTTAAGCCTTTATTTTTAAATTTTAAAAATAGGATTTTAATTTTAAAAATAGTAAAAAATAGTTTTCTGAGTTTTTAAGTTACTTTAGACTTTACTAAGTTTAAAAATCATTTTTCTCAATTCTTAGGACTTAATTTGCTATTTTTTAGGATTTAATTAGATTAAATTAGTTTTTAATTCATAATAAATTCAAAAATAATCTAAAAAAAATAATTTTCTTTTTCTTAAAATTTTATTTTGTCCTATTTTAGGTTTAGAAATTTAGTTTGCATTTTTAAGAGTTAGTTCTGCCTTATTTGCTTAATCGTCGCGTTTTATTTGCTTCCCGTTAATTGTTTTAAGTTTTTAATTGCTTTTGTGTTCTTATCTTAATTGTCGCTTTTAATTGGTAGTTATAGATAATCAAAAATATATTTTCTCTCATTCAAATCATAATCCAAACTAAAGCGTGGTTTCAATTTCACAAGTCGTTGGGGAAACGACCCGGGAAAGCATACTTCCCGGTTAAGATACGTATTATATTATATTATATATATTTTGAAGAGTTTCCTTTTCACCTTTGTCCTCAAGGGTAAATTGGTAAATTTTCCATAGTATTATATATATATATATATATTTTACCCGTATCAGTTCACCGACCATAAAAGTCTACAACACATTCTCGATCAAAAGGAGCTTAACATGAGGCAACGCCGTTGGCTAGAATTGCTAAGTGATTATGATTTTGACATTCGTTATCATCCATGGAAGGCAAACATAGTGGCTGATGCGTTGAGCCGTATGGAACGGATTGAGCCATTGCGGGTTCGAGCCTTAGTCATGACTATTTGCTTGGATCTTCCC
>BQNB010059831.1:0-37163 GCA_026074375.1 Tanacetum coccineum | reverse complement strand
ACCCCTATTTGATCTCTTTGTAATTCTTTTTCTAGCTTCTTGCTAGTTGGTTTTATAATAGTTGCCGTTCTAAAAAAATGTATGCATATAATATATGTCACCTTTTTCAATTGTAGACCAATAATACATTTATATGTTATTTCCTGATTACTCAAGTGTAAATTGTGAATTCTATAGTGTAA
Source organism: Tanacetum coccineum (assembly GCA_026074375.1). Classification (NCBI taxonomy): domain Eukaryota; kingdom Viridiplantae; phylum Streptophyta; class Magnoliopsida; order Asterales; family Asteraceae; genus Tanacetum; species Tanacetum coccineum. The sequence goes on along the minus strand of BQNB010059831.1, from coordinate 36,981 downwards.
CTAGTATAAATATCCATCAAAGGAATGAAAGAACTTGCACCAATTCACCATATTAAGGTGATACTTCTATCTCATCTTTATTTATCTTTCTAATATTTCTTTAATGGTTCTTGGAAGTTCTTGATTATACCGTTAATCTTATGATAAAACTAGTTAATTACAACACGTTATCAGCACGATTGTTCACGTCGTTATAATCAAGTAAGTTTTTAAAAAATCTTTTCGAAGTGAACATTTTCTTAAGTTGGTTTCGTAATCGACAAAAGTATCCATTTTATCAAAACCATTTATAATTAATAAAGACGCTCATTTTCTTAAAACGTTATATACTTCATAAGAAACTTAATCAAGTTATACAACTTTCTTACCAACAATTTAGAATGGTGATTAGAAGCATAACTATCTTAATCAACTATATGGACACACATGATATTCTACCATGGACATATGACGATCTTGGGACTACTAACCATTTTTATTTTGCTAACTTTTATTATTGTTATCACTAACCTTTTATTTATGCAATTAACATTTACTTTATTGCAACTAACTTTTATTTAGATAACTAACATTTATTTTATTGCACCTAACATTTATTTATGCAACTAACATTTACTTTACGCAATTAACATTTACTTATGCGGTAACTAATTTTTATTTACGTCTCAACTATTATTTATTTACGTATATTAATTTTTATTCTCATATTTACTAATCTTTATATTTTGTATTTATCATAATGTGTTAACCAAGTTTATTTTTGTATTTATTCTTCTTATCGATTTCTTTATAAAAACTTTTATAAAATATATATACACAACAGCTCTTTAATGGTTGTAAACGGAAACAATTAGCTTTACAACGTCTATATTTTTCGCTTTAAATTCAGACAGCCAATCCACAAAGTTTTCCCAAAAGCAAATCATCCTCTATCTTAAATTAAGTTGTTTGCTCAAAGAAGTTTTCAAGGATGGTTAGCCCGTCTTTAGTTATAATCATCATCACAGTCACTCTGCTTATTTACCCTTTGGTTAATCTTTCACATGGAGAATTATACTTTTGTTTGGGCTTGTATATATTTGTTATCCTTCCATTACTCTGTATTGCACTATGCATCGATATTAATGGATTCTAATAATATGTTGTTTGTTTAAATTTTGATATTTTAAGAAATGTCAAACTTATCAAAGCTTGAATTTAGCGCTCTTAATGTCACTGGGAAAAACTATATGCCATGGGTTCTTAATGTTAAAATGCATCTTGAATCTATGGGAATTGCAAAAACTATTATTGAAAACAATGACAGTCCACCACAAGATAAAGCAATGGCAAACATTTTTCTTCATAAACATATTGATGACGGACTAAAACTTGAATACCTAACCACTGAAGATCCAAGTATCCTTTGGAAAGATCTTAAGGATCCCTTTAATAATCAAAGGAAAGTTTTACTTCCAACTGTTCGAGAAGAATGGAGATCTTTACGATTCCAAGACTTTAAAAAAGTCAATGAATACAGCTATGCTTTGTTCATGATTTGTTCACAGCTTAAATTCTGAAGACAGAGTGTTACTGATGCAGATATGTTGGAGAAAACTTACTCCATATTTCATGCGTCAAACATGACTTTGCAGCAACAATACCGACTGCAGAAATTCACAAGATATTCTGAGCTAAATGCTTATCTTCTTGTTGTTGAACAAAATAATGAGCTTTTGATGAAAAATCACCAGTCTCGTCACACTGGATCATTAGCATGTCTTGAAGTGAATGCTACTAAAAATGATACCAAAAGCTTTATGCGTGGGCAAGGCCAAAGTCATGGAAAAGGCCGTGGTCAATTTGACAAAAACAATTCTCATGGCCATAACCGTTCTTTTGATCTGAACATGAAAAACGGCCGAGTTTATACTCATGATCGTAGATTCACCCGTAGTAGTGGTCAAAGAACCAACAATAATGCTCCACGAAACAATAAGGCCAAAAATGTGAGCAAGCGCAAGCATAATGGTGAATCTGGCCCATCGCAGAACACTGATGGTCTTGCTTTAGATGTTGTAGCTCAAACCACTGGGCAAAGTCTTGTCGAATAGCCCCTCGCCTCTGTGAGTTGTATCAAGCATCTCTCAAAGAAAAAGAGAGATAGGTCAATCTTGTGAACCAAGTTGATTTTGGAAACAATGACGGTGACACTGAATTGAACACTCTAGATTTTTTCAGTGATTTGGATATCTGAGATGAACTATGTTGAATTATCATAATTATGTCTTTTGCTTTCATGTATTTCCCTTTCGCATGTATTTCCCTTTTTCAAGTGTTTTTTTATTTGATAACTAGGATTTTATTTTCATGTAAAATAACTTTTAAAATAATATGAACTTCTAGTTATTTTTCTAATACGTACCCTTTAAATTTGTGTTTGAAGTTAAAATGAATTCCAATGGAGCATAACATCAACAAAAAATTGGAGACCTGTGTATAGCGGATAGTGGTGCTACACACATTATCCTCGAGCCAAAGACATGACACAAAACTACCCAAAACCTCAAACGGACATGACACAATCTGGGTCATTGTCGATCGTCTTACCAAATCCGCACATTTCATCCCTACCCGAGAGACAGATAGTATGGAAACCCTTACAAGGTTATACATAAAAGAAATAGTCTCCCGGCATGGAGTGCCAATATCTATCATCTCGGATCGTGACAGTCATTTCACATCCAGATTCTGGAAATCATTGCAGAATGCTTTAGGTACTCAATTAGACATGAGTACGGCATATCATCCCGAAACTGATGGACAAAGTGAAAGAACCATCCAAACACTTGAAGACATGCTTTGAGCCTGTGTTATAGATTTTGGAAAAGGATGGGAAAAACACTTACCATTAGTAGAATTTTCTTACAATAATAGTTACCATGCCAGTATTAAGGCAACACCATTTGAGGCACTTTATGGTCGAAAGTGCAGATCACCTGTTTGCTGGGCCGAAGTTGGAGATGTTCAACTTACAGGACCATAAATAATCCATGAAACCACTGAAAAGATAGTGCAAATTCGACAACGCTTGCAAGCTGCAAGAGACCGGCAGAGAAGTTATGCCAATATAAGACGAAAGCCTTTAGAATTTCAAGTTGGAGATCGTGTTATGTTAAAAGTGTCACCTCGTAAAGGTGTCATCCGATTCGGAAAACGAGGAAAGCTTAACCCTCGGTACATTGGACCTTTCAAAATCCTTGAACGGATTGGCCCAGTGGCATATAAACTTGAGCTTCCTGAAGAGCTCAGTAATATCCACAGTACTTTCCACGTTTCTAATCTAAAGAAATGCTTATCTGACGAATCCCTTGTCATTCCAATGAAAGAGCTTCGACTCGATGACAAACTCAACTTTGTGGAAGAACCAGTGGAGATCATGGATCGAGAAGTCAAGCAACTGAAGCAAAGTCGTATTCCTATAGTCAAAGTAAGATGGAACTCTAAAAGAGGACCAGAATTTACGTGGGAACGCGAAGATCAAATTCGTGCCAAGTATCCACATCTGTTTTCAAACATCACTCCGGCATCCAACTAAATCTCGGGACGAGATTTCTTTTAAGGGAGGGAGACTATAACAACCCGTAATTTTCATCAATGTAATTATCCATCTATTAAATTAGATGCATTGTAATATCCATCTATTATATATATACCACCTTTTTACAGGGAAATTTTTGCTTTATCTCATTATGCAACATAACTTGCATCTCTAAAGTAAACGAGCTCACGCAACCTCTAAATGCCATCTATATCTATGTTTATATATTATGTAAACATCCTAATATGTCAAGTCTATATCTTAATATCATTTTACTAAGTACATTATCCATTTAACGTACTTTTCAAAACGTTATTTCAAAACAAGCATTAAACGTTAACGTTTATATCAAAACCCTAATTATATGTAATACATATAAAATGAATGTACAAGCCCTTAAAGCATGTGTACAAGTACATAATCATACATTTGAATATCTTTTCTCTAAATTCAGTTTGTGGTGCTGCAGGACATGTATTATCTTTATGTATTATATCTATACAATGGCAGTTAATGGAAATGATATGATTGATATGCCTTAACAAGACGAATATGAAATTACGAGTGTATTATCCTTTCGTATTATATTTATTCAATTGAAGATGTTATTTTGGATTCATATCTTAGATTCTTTGGCACTTTATTCTCATACGGATAACAAAAATGTAACGGGAAAATGTATTTGATTGTAGGTGAGGCATGCGAGTATGCGACAATCTTATAACGTGGAAAGGTGGAGACGAAATTGCTTGCAAGACATAACAGAATAGCTCATAAAATAGCCAATGTACGCCATAAAGTCCACACATCTTCTATACTTAGTTTACTCAACTGTAACTTCTTTTAGTTGTTTTAGCTAAAAGCTTACATATTTGGTTGGTTAGAGCATTTGATATTTACAACTGTTGGTTGCTTAACAGGCATGTATTACTTGTGTTATTAATGATATTTTGAGTTGGCTCGAACTCAATATTACTTGTATTACTCGAAGTGCATTATTCGTAGGGGCTCTTCACGATTGCTTGTTGAGAAAGCTAATATTATTGATAAGCAATCTGAAACATCAAAATTTTTATTTTTTTTTAATTGTTAAACTAAGCATGGAGACGGATTTTAAATCATGAAACCGGTCTAGATTAGGTTTTTTAGACATGTTTTTAAGATGATAACCTGTCTCCATTTTGTTTTAGAGACATGTTTTAATCATAGAACCAGTCTCAAAAACATGATCAAGACCGGGTTAGAAATGGTCTCTATTTAATTTCACATGGAGAGCCCCCCTCATACAAACCATACCAAAAACTGGTCTCGATTTGCTTCAGAATGGGTCTTTAAAGTACTTTTTGTAGTAGTGATTTCTCTTTATTCTTGTTATGGAAGGATTACATGTTGCTATAGAGGATGCTATCAATGCGGGATTATTTTCTGGTGCTAAGTTACATTCTCTTCACATTTCTCACTTATTTTTTATGGATGATGTACTTTTATTCGGGGAATGGTTTAGCATGAATATTTCTAATTTAGTGAATCTCCTTAACTGCTTCTACAAAGTTTCAGGCCTTAAACTCAACCTTCATAAATCTAACCTCTTTGGAGTCGGGGTGGATCCTTTAGAAGTAAGTAATTCAGCTTTGGTTACCGGTTGCCAAGCTCAGTGTCTCCCCTTCTCCTATTTGGGTCTTCCGATCGGTTCTAACATGGCAAGGGTCAACAGTTGGGTTCCTATTGTTAATAAATTCAACAAACGCTTATCTCGATGGAAATCTAGCTTGCTCTCCATTGGTGGTAGATCAACCTTGATCACCTCGGTTTTAGGCTCGCTCGGGATATACTTTCTTTTAATCTTCCCAATGCCTACTCAAGTTAACAACACCTTGGAGAAAATTCGATCAAACTTCTTTTGGGAAAGTACCAAAGAGGCTGTTAAGATACCATGGATTGCATGGAAATCAGTTATTTCTCCTAAATCGCAAGGGGTCTTGGCATTGGAAGTCTAAACGCGTTTAATCTGTCGTTAATCCAAAAATGAAGGTGGAGATTTGCTCATGAACAACATTCTTTGTAGACGCGAGTTATAACTGATATTCATGGTCATTCAGGGGATCCTGGCTCTTGTTTTTACTCCCAATGTTGTGGTACATGTGTATGGGCTCGCATAGTGAAATCGATCAATACTTTGAATGAAAAAGGTATAATTCCGTTCTCCACTCTTAAACGTAAAGTAAATGATGGTACATGTACTAAGTTTTGGCGTGATTCATGGATCTGTGATACTCCTCTCGCAATCAAATACCCCCGTCTCTTCCGTCTAGAAATTAACCAGGATTGCCTTGTTAGTGATAAATGGAATGGTTAATGGATTTGGAGCTGGTCCCGTTCAATAACAGGTGGTACTATAGGAAGTCATTTTGAAGAGTTACAAAACGTGGTTTCTAATGTTCAATTAGGAGATGCTATAGATGAGTGGCAATGGAATGTTCTCAATCAAAAAATGTTCACCGTTAAACATACTCGGCTCCATATCGATCACCGTATCCTCCCGTCTGAAGCCCCCGCTACCCGATGGTGTAAAGCTAATCCAAGGAAAGTGAATATTTTGGTTTGGAGAGTTCTTAGAGACCGCATTCCTTCTTGATGGAATCTTAGCAGAAAATGTGTTGAGTTAAGTTCTTTGTCTTGTCTTATTTGTTTAACACACCCTAAAACATCTCATCATTTATTTTAGACATGTGATCTTGCTTTAACCATTTGGGGTTTAATTTTCAAATGGGTTGATCTTTACCCAAACGCGGTGAGCTCTTTATCGGAGATGTTTTCGTGGCTTGATAATTTGAATTTTAGAGCTTCAAAGAAATTGGTGTTAGAATCTATTTTTGAGGTATCTCTTTGGGTTATTTGGAAGTTTCGCAACCAACTCGTCTTCGGCAAAAAGGATTAGAATCGGAAAGATCTTTTTGATCACATTAGTAGTTATTTCTTTCTTTGGTTTTCTAGTAGGAATAGAAAGTTTCATGTTTCTTGGAACCAATGGATTCAAAATCCTTTGCTAGATAACACATTATAATATTCTAGCTCCTTGCTAGTTCTTTTTATAATATCATCAAACAGTTCGAAAAAAAAGAAATGAAAACTATATCTCAAATATGTTTTAACTAAAAAGGAAAAACAATAGTAAACCGATCGGATGTTACTTTTTTTTCAAACAATAATATATTGAAAGTAACTAGCAAAGCAAGAAAAAAATTACAAAAGGTTCATACAAGATGTAACTGAATTGTAAATCCACTCAATCCAATTCGTATGCGAATTCCTACTTCTATTTGAGATCTAAGAGTGGGATAAAACCTTTACTTGCTCGCCGAGAATGTCCTTCCTAGGGGGCTTTAGATCGAAGCAAGCACGGTTTGGTATCTAGCAAGGACCAAATTAGTTGTTTGAACGTTATCAAAATAGAGCTTAGTGGGTTTGTTGAGATTCACCGAGTCGGGATAAGAGAGTAAGCTGGAAAGATCGTTTGGATATGATGTCGAACCCCACCATCCCGAGATGAACTTCCACATGTCACAAGCTACCCGGCAGTCAACGAAGAGGTGTTGAGAAGTTTCAATGTCATCGTCACACAAAGGGCATCTCACTGAGTTTAGGTCGATCCACGCAAATCAATGTTGTACCGAGTAGGAAGTCGATCGATCCGAAGTCTCCAAGAGTGGATGTTCACCTTGATATGGAGAGTCTTATTCCAACTCATCTTGTCACCTGAGAAAGGCAATATAGCTAAATCTATACACCTCGTCATTGAGCACACAGAGAAAGTGTTGGAAGCATCCAAAGTATATTGCCAAGAGTCAAGAGTGTCGACAAATGAAAAATCACGTAATAGCCGCAACATGTTATCAATTTGCGACTTTTCAACCCCGTCTCTAATGTTTCTACGCCATGTCCAGTTAGGAGATAAAACCCATTAGTAAAAGTGCATCTTTCTATAATTTTGTAATCTTTATAAATTTCCAATGAGAAAGGTATATGAAAAAGACTTTTTAAATTTGATTCACCAATCCACCAATCCTCCCAGAACCTAAAAGTGTTCCCATTGCCAACTATTCTTTTGAAAATTGACTGGAGACAGTAGTTAGCATGAGCTAGAGGTTTATTTAGCTTGATGGTTTTTTTCAAAGGACTTAAGGGCATGCTCGGCATAGGAGACTCAATTGTACCGAACCCCCCACCATTAGACCTGTGAATAGATGTGATTACGCTTTTCCAAAGATAGTTGGGTTCCGAATGAAAGCGCCATCACCATTTAACCAACATGGCTAAGTTAGACACATGAAGACTACCAATTCCAAGACCTCCATAATTAGTCGAAGAGCAAACTTTAGGCCAAGCCATCCAAGATATTTTATTTTTGTCAAGTGTGCCACCCCAAAAGAAGTTACATCTAAGCTTTTCAAGATAGTTTATGACACATTTAGGCGCCATAAAAATTAAGAAGAAGTAACTTCCAAGAGCACCAAGTATCGATTTAAGGAGGGTAAGTCTACTGCAGTATGGAAGTGTTCTTGCTTTCTAATTAAGAGGTAAGTCTTTTGGGGAATTTATCAATAATGGATTTCCAATCACAAGTTTTGTTCATATTGGCACCAATCGAAAGATCAAGATATTAACATGGAAGAATAGATGGTTGGCAATTATGTCACACCCCCAAATAGGGTCCCGTCAGAATAAGCGTTCGGGGGCGTGACTTTCATGAATATCTCATGTACAAAGCATAAAGAACGACCTCTAAGGGTACGTTTTTAAAAACAAACACCGTTGCATATGTTTAAAATATTAATAAGGTTTTACATCGATCAAATCAATGTTTCAAGAGTTAAAATGCAGAAGCTTAAATAAGTTTCAACAACGGTATTTAAAAACACAGATAAATTCTTAAAATCTAGTCCGGGCAAATAGACTTCACATAAATCAAGCAACGACATCCAAGCTAAGCACCGCAGAAAAACATGCTTAAAACGTCAACATAAAGTTGGTGAATCCATAGGTTTAGTTCAAATATTATTAGAGTGGACCACAAGATTTCAAAACGTATGTGACAGTTATAGAAGATACAACCTCACATAAAGAGGCATTTACGTTGCACTAAGCTCATGACACCGAGGCTAATAGTGGAAAGTAGCATGTACACTGCTATATAATGCTTGCCCTTACAGGTGTCCGACCAAAGACCACCTAACTAATTTTGACATGAAATACATCTGTTGGCCTGCACAGTCCGTCAAGTACTCGACCAGTAAGAATTACCAAACTCGAATGGGGATTATTAGTCCCAATAGATCTATTTATTCACTCGCGCTCACTTAACCAGCCAGTCGGTTAAAGGTAATTAACGGTTCATGATAATTTGGGCAATAGTGGTCTAAATGCAACTTAGGCAACACGTAAACAAGAAAATCTCACGTATAGTACTTGTGTCCAGTTTTAAAAGCAAGCAATGCTTCTCACCCCAAATTATAAAACATTTATTCAAAAAGAGTAAAGAGTGGGGCTATGAACTCACCTTGAGTTGGTGAAATGAAAGGGTAAACGTCTAGGAATATGATCACACGGATACGAACGGCGGTACCCGGATGCAACCTAAGATATTATAGGTTTCGATTTAGACTCGGAACGATAGAGAAAGTACGAATAATGCATAAGTGATGATTTAAATACTTTCATAAATGATTTTATAATTAAAATGTTTGTGATCCTATTGTGGTCGAAATGTTTAGATAAATAATGTACATAATATATCGTACCATATATATTAATATTCGAGTAGAACACACACACAGAATCTGCATATCTTTATGCTGGTAGAAAAGAGATATCCTCTTACACCTGCAACAATCACATAAATGCTCAACAAGAAGCTTCAAGCTGACCATTGGAATGAAATGTGCTATCAACTTCTTAAGCTCATGACAAAACAGCTCAAGAATCCTGGAAGTGTTTGAATGCATCCTCCTAGTGAAGATAAAGCTTTTAATCAAGAAACTTGAAGATTCAGAAGATGAACATCAAGTTTAGGGGAGGATTGTTGGGATTAAAAGACTTTTTGAAGCTGTTTGGAAGTTACTGCTGCTAAGGTTAGAGTTACTACTGCTAAGCATAACTTAGTGTTGTTAGTGATATTAGTGAAAAATATGCTAAGTAGTTAGTACTGCCAGTTACTACTGCTAGTATATATTACTACTGCTAATGGAAGTTAAGACTGCTCAGAGACTTAGAAGAAATACTACTAAGTAGTTAATACTGCTAGTATAAAAGTTACCACTGTTAGTGTAACTTAGTACTGCTAGTATATGTTAGTACTACTTGAGTAAAGTTACAACTGTTAGCATAATGTTAGTTCTGCTAGTGTAACTTAGTACTGCTCATGAAGAATGAAGAAAATATTCTAAGTAGTTAATACTGCTTGTACACAGTTAGTGCTGCTGGTATAAAAGTTAATACTGCTGGTTACAACTGCTAAAAGATTACAACTGCTAAAAGAGTTTCTACTGTCAGAAGGATAAAGACAAGAGAAAGGATAAAGATGAAGATTGTTTATCAAGAATACTTACATGATAAGTATAAGTTATCTATAGAAAGGATCTTAGTGAATATTCTAAATTTTTGTAATATATTGTAAATCAACTAGGACTCCTTGGTGTATAAAAGGAGGTCCTAGGGCATAATGTATATATATCCAGATATCCTTCATTGATCTGTTAATCTATTTATAGCTTTAAGGTTTTTTAAACCCTAACACTATTAAGAGTGTTCGTATTATATTGAGGCTGAAAGTTTAGTAAACTGTTTTGTTATTGATCTTGTTCATTACTGTTTCATTGTAATTCTTCTTAGTATCATTGACTAGATTCCGCATAGTCTTTGATATTCCCAATCAAAGTTTCTATTATAGTTGTTTTGAATTTATTCAATACAACTTAGGCTTATACAAGCTAAGCAAGATCTATTCTATTGGGATTAACAAGTGGTATCATATCTTTTGAGAAGCTTTGAATAAGAAGAAACGTTACTACACACAAGATCTACTTTTTTAAGAAGCAATGGATTCTTAAACCACTCAAACCATCAAGCTACCTATAGTCCAACCTGGTGAGTATGGTTTCTAGAAGATAAGGATGGAGCAGTACCTACAGTGCATTGATTACACTATATGGGAGATAGTAAAAAATGGTAATGCACCCATAGTAATAAAAACTGTTGATGGTAAGGAGACTGTTATTCCTCCTACAAGTGTTGAAGAGAAACCACAAAGAAAGGCATAATTAAAGGCAAGAAGCACTTTGTTGATAGCCTTACCTAATGAGCATCAGTTAAAGTTCAACTCATACAAGGATGCTAGGACACTGATGCAGGCAATTGAGAACAGATTTGGAGGTAATGCTGCTATAAAGAAAACTCAAAAAAATATTCTGAAGCAGCAATATGAAAACTTTGCTGCATCCAGCACATAAGTGATTGAGCAAACCTATGAAAGGCTTCAAAAGCTAATTAGTCAACTGGAGATGCATGGCGAAGTTATCTCTCAAGAAGACATCAATCAGAAGTTCTTGAGAAGTCTGTCACAAGAATGGACTATGCATACTATTGTGTGGAGGAACAAACCAGAGATTAAGACATTGAGTTTGGATAACCTCTTCAACAACCTAAAGGCTTATGAATCAAAGGTCAAGGGGACATCTAGCTTAATCACAAACTCATATAATGTAGCCTTTTTGTCGTCTAGCAGCACTAACAGTGCAACTAGAGCAGTTAATACTGCTCAGGGTGTTAATATTTCTAGCACTCAGGGTGTTGTTGATAGCTCAACAACTGTTGAAAATTTGAGTGATGCTGTGATTTATTCCTTCTTTGCTAGCCAACTAAGTATTCCACAGCTTGATAATGAAGATCTACAACAAATCCATCCTGATGATCTAAAAGAGATAGATTTGAGGTGGAACATTGCTATGCTGAATATGAGGGCAAGAAGATTCCTGAAGGATACTTGAAGGAAGCTGGATATGGCCAACAAAGAAAGAATTGGGTATGACAAGTCCAAGGTAGAGTGTTTTAACTGTCACAAGAGAGGACACTTTGCAAGGGAATGCAGGGCACCCAGGAATCAAGACGGCAGAAACAAGGAGCCTATAAGAAGGACCAAGCAGAAGAAGGTCTAACCAATTTTGCTCTTATGGTTTATTCTTCAATAAGTTTAACTTCTTCTACACACTCTGAGGTATCTAATGACTCAAATTGTTGTTTATCTTGTTTAGAATGTGTAAAAGATCTAAAGGAACAAAATGAACAATTAGTTAAAGACTTAAGAACAACTAGGATAAGTGTTGTCTCTTATAAAACTGGTTTAGAATATGTAGAAGCTAGATTGTTAGTCTTTAAGAAAAATGAGTCTGTGTATGAGGAAGATATAAAACTCTTAACACGTGAAATCTATTCAAGAGATTTAAATATTAAAGAGCTTATCAGGAAGTTAGATTTGGCTACAAAAGAAAAAGATGAGGTTTAACTTACAATACAAAATTTTGAAAATTCATCAAAAAACCTAAGTAAACTTCTAGACAGTCAGATAATGGATAAGTATAAAACAGGATTAGGGTATAATGCTGTCCCACCTCCTTATACTGGGAATTTTCTGCCACTAAAATATGATTTAGTTTATCCTAGTCTAGATGATTTTGTTGATATGAATGAGTCTGTTAGTGAGTCTGTAGTTGAAAAGCCTACTATTGAGACTAATGAACCTAAGACTGTTAGAAAAGAAAATGGATCCCTAACTATTAAAGATTAGGTATCTGATAGTGATGAAGAAAATATGCCTAAGGTTAAAATAGTTGAGATGTTTAATAAACCTAGTTTTGCTAAGATAAACTTTGTTAAGTCTACTTAGCAAGTAAAATCTCCTAGGAAAACACCAGTTGATAAAAATAGGCAAAACACACCTAGTCCTAGAGGAAACAAGAGAAACTGGAACCAACAGATGTCTCAAAATTTAGGGAGTAATTTTGAGATGTTCAACAAAGCTTGTCATGTGTGTGGTAGTTTTGATCATTTGAAGAATGATTGCAATAACTGGTATAATAATGGAAGATTTGCAAAACCAGTTTGGACCAATGTTCAAAGGGTGAACAAACAAATTGTTTCTAAATTAACTTACCCAAGTCTAAAAAGGAACATGGTTCCAAGAACAGTCTTAACTAGGTTTGGCCCAATTTCAGTTAATACTGCTAGACCAGTTAATACTGTTCAACCAATAACAGCAGTGAATAATGCAGGACTCATGAAAAATGTTATTAATAATGCATATTCAACTGCTAGAAGACCTTTTAACAAAATAACAACATTTAATAACAATAATTCTACTAAAAAGGTTAATACTGTTAAGGGAACAAGGGTTAATACTGCTAGGCCAAAAGCAGTTCTTAGTGCTATTAAGGGAAACAAGGGAAATGTTGTTAAGGCCTCAGCATGTTGGGTTTGGAGACCAAAGCACAAAGTTTTAGACCATATCTCCAGAAACAATGGTGCATCAATGACCTTTAAAAGATTTGACTATATTGATGCACAAGGCAGATCTAAGTCAGTAATGGCTTGGGTCCAAAAAAAAACTAATTCTCCTACCATTATGTGCAGGGCAATCCACAACAAGATTTAAAGGATAAAGGAGTGATTAACAGTGGATGCTCTAGGCACATGACAGGAAACAAATCCTATCTTATAGATTATGAAGAAATTGATGGAGGATTTATTGCCTTTGGAGGAAATTCCAAAAGAGGGAAAATTACTAGGAAAGGTAAAATAAGAACTGGTAAATTGGATTTTGAAGATGTGTATTTTGTAAAGAAACTAAAGTTTAACCTTTTCAGTGTCTCACAAATGTGTGACAAGAAGAATAGTGTTCTTTTTACTGATACTAAATGTGTTGTTCTGTCTCCAGACTTTAAGTTAACTGATGAAAGTCATGTTTTGCTTAAAGTTCCTAGAAAGGATAACATGTATAGTGTTGATATAAAGAATGTTGTTCCTCAAGTTGGTCTCACTTGTCTCTTTGCAAAAGCCACACCAGATGAATCTAATCTTTGGAATAGGAGGCTTAGACATGTAAATTTCAAAACAATGAATAAACTGGTAAAGAGGTTTACCTTCAAAACTATTTGAAATTAATCAAACTTGTGTTGCTTGTCAGAAGGGAAAGCAACACAGAGCTTCTTGTAAGACCAAAACAGTCTGTTCAATCAGCCAACCATTACAAATGTTGCACGTGGATTTGTTTGGCCCAACATTTGTAAAGAGTTCAATGAAAAAGATGTACTGCCTAGTTGTCACAGATGATTTTAGTAGGTTTAGTTGGGTTTTTTTAGCCACTAAGGATGAAACTAGTGAAATCCTTAAAACATTCATAACAGACATAGAAAATCTAATCTTTTACCTAGTAAAGGAAAATGAAAAGTGGGGATTTTTGCATTTCAAAATAAAAGAATGTTTCCTTATTAGGTATGATGCTTCTAATTTATTATTATTTTTCAATTATATGTTTAATTAAAAAGCTTAAATACTTCTAAATTCGGCATTATTTTGGTGGAGAAATCTGATGGAGAAAAAAAAACACATAAAAATATATGTGTCAAATTTATAAAAACAAAAACTTGAAAAAAGAGGAGGTTATTAATAAAACTTTAGTGGTTTAGTTTTAAATAAATTATATAGAGTTAAGTGTAAATTTAGAAATTTACAAATTTTGTTATAACTTTAAAAAATAAACAAATAACCCCTTAAACTTTATACCTCTAGACTTTATATTTTAAAATAAAACAAATGCAAACAATTCTTACTTCAAACAAATATTTAACATCATTTAATCACATCTCAAACAATCCTAAAAGTGTAGTTTTGCTGGGATTAGTCGGCTCACATTATCGAGTCAGAAATCATGTAAATAAAAAAAAATTACTAATTATCCTACTACGTAATATTTAAAAGATTTAATAAATCTATTATCTTGATATGATTTCGATAATACTCTATACATAACTTATAAATCAGGAAAAATAAAAATTATGTATATATATTTAAAAAAACATAATGTATAAGCCCCGTGCGTACACAGGCATTAAAACTAGTAGACCTTAAGGTGAAAGTGATTAGATGTGATAATGGAACTGAATTCAAGAATAGGGTCATGAATCAGTTTTGTGAAATGAAGGGTATTAAAAGGGAATTTAATGTTGCTAGGACTCCACAACAAAATGGAGTAGAAGAAAAGAAAAATAAGACACTAATAGAGGCTGCTAGGACTATGCTAGCTGATTCAAAATTGCCAACAACTTTCTGGGCTGAAGCAGTTAATATTGCTTGTTATGTCCAAAATAGAGTGTTAGTTATCAAGCTTCACAACAAGACCCCTTATGAACTTTTTCTAGGTAGAAAACCTACCTTAAGTTTCATGAGACCATTTGGGTGTCTTGTTACAATCCTTAATACCATAGATCACCTAGGTAAATTTGATGGAAAGGCTGATGACGGGTTCTTTGTAGGATACTCAACCAATAGCAAAGCATTTAGAGTGTTCAACAGTAGAACTAGGATAGTTGAAGAGAAAGTGCATGTTCAGTTTAGTGAAAATACACCTAATATTGCAGGAAGTGGACCTAATTGGCTTTTTGATAAAGATGCACTAACAAAATCTATGAACTATAAACCAATTGTTGCAGGGAATCAGTCTAATGGTAATGCATGTACAAAAGCATGTGATGATGCAGGTAGAACTAGAATGGAGACAGTACCTGGCAAAGATTACATTTTGCTACCAATGTGGCCGGCTGGTCTACTATTCTATTAGAATTCAAAGAGTTCTCCTGATGCTGGATTCAAACCATCAGGGGAGGAGGAAACGAAGGATGTTGAGGATCTAGGGAATGAAGATAGTGAGGTTACAAGTACAAAAGAGCCAAGAGTAAATCAAGAGAAGGATGCAAATGTCAACAGCACTAACAATATTAAAACTGTTAGTCCAACTGTAAATGTTGTTGGCATAGTAGATAATGTTGTTGCTAAGAATATAGTCTATGGATGTTCTGATGATTAAAATATGCCTGAATTGGAAGATATTGTTTATTCAGATGATGATGAAGATGTTGGTGCAGAGGCTGACATGAACAATTTAGATGCATTTATGCCTGTCAATCCTGTTCCTACCACAAGAATACACAAAGACCATCCAATTAAACAAATTATTGAAGACTTAAATTCAACACCTCAAACAAGAAGAATGACAAGGAATTTGGAGGAACATGGGTTTCTTAGCACTACTCTTGAATAAAGAAGAAACCATAAAGACATTCAAAATTGCTTATTTACTTGCTTTTTATCACAAGAAGAACCCAAAAAGGTAGTTCAAGCACTAAAGGATCCAAGTTGGATAGAAGCTATGCAGGAAGAGCTTCTACAATTCAAGTTACAAGAAGTTTAGACCTTGGTGGAGTTACCTAATGGAAAAAGAGCTATTGGGACTAAATGGGTTTTCATAAATAAGAAGGATGAAAGAGGCATTGTGATTAAAAATAAAGCAAGAAGAAGGAATAGACTATGATGAAGTTTTTGCTCCTGTTGCCAGAATTGAAGCAATTAGGCTATTCTTAGCCTATGCCTTATTTAAAGACTTTGTGGTGTACCAGATGGATGTCAAGAGTGCTTTTCTTTATGGTAAGATTGAAGATGAAGTCTATGTGTGTCAACCACCTGGTTTTGAAGATCCAGACTTCCCTGACAGAGTATACAAAGTAGAAAAAGGCACTTTATGGATTGTATCAAGCTCCTAGAGCTTGGTATGAAACTATGTCAACTTATTTATTGGACAATGGGTTTCAGAGAGGAAAGATAAACAAGACTTTATTTATCAGAAGGGACAAAGGTGATATTCTGTTAGTTTAAGTGTATGTAGATGATATCATGTTTGGCTCTACAAAAAAGTCATTATGCACTGAATTTGAGAAGATGATGCATAAGAAGTTCTAGATGAGTTCTATGGGAGAGCTCACATTTTTCTTAGGTCTGCAAGTGAAGCAGAAGGAAGATGGGATTTTCATTAGTCAAGACAAGTATGTGAATGAGATTTTGAACAAGTTTGGTTTTAGTGATGTCAAGACAGCAAGAACACCTATTGAAACTCAAAAGGCTTTGCTCAAAGATGCAGATGGTAAAGATGTAGATGGACATTTATATAGATCAATGATTAGTTCATTGATGTATCTAACTTCTTCAAGGCCTGATATTATGTTTGTAGTATGTGCTTGTGCAAGATTCCAAGTCAATCCTAAAGTTTCACATCTTCATGCTATGAAAAGGATATTTAGATACTTAAAAGGTCAACCTAAGTTGGGCCTTTAGTATCCTAAGGATTCACCTTTTGATTTTGTAGCATATATAGACAATGACTATGCAGGAGCAAGTTTAGATAGGAAGTCCACAATTGGAGGTTGTCAATTCCTAGGGTGCAGGTTGATTTCATGGCAATATAAGAAGCAGACTATGGTTGCAAATTCCATAACTAAAGCTGAGTATATAGCTGCTTCCAATTGTTGTGGACAGGTGCTTTGGATCTAAATTCAATTATTGGATTATGGATATAACTTTATGCAGACTAAGATTCATATTGATAATGAGAGTACTATTTGCATAATAAAGAACCCTTTTTTCACTCAAAGACAAAGCACATTGAGATTAGGCATCACTTTATCAGAGATTCCAATAAGAAGAAGCTTATTCAGATGATAAAGATTTACACAGATCAGAATGTTGCAGATTTGCTCACAAAAGCATTTGATGTTAGCAGATTTCAATATTTGATTGCATGTATTGGAATGATTAACTTTTGAAGTATTGATTGAGGGGAAGTTAATTGTGTTCATATGCAGCGGATTATACAACAAATGATGATTTGAATGGGATGAAAAAGCTGCTAATGATAAAAATCAAGTTCGTGCTGTTGGGCTAACTTTCTACTGGTAAGTATAATTAGTACTGCTAGTTATACTTAATACTACTATGTTAATGCTATCAGTTATACTTACTACTGTTTGTTATAATTAATATTGTGAGTAATTGTGAGATATAGTGAGAATAAAAACAGAAAGAGAGATGCGTGACATAAAAACAGACAGAGTGATTCAGTGAGAAAAATAATTGAGAGATATAGTGAGAATAAAAATAGAAAGAGAAATGTGTGACATAAAAACAGACAGAGTGATTCAGTAAGAAAAAGAATTGAAAGATATAGTGAGAATAAAAACAGAAAGAGAGATGTGTGACATAAAAACAGACAGAGTGATTCAGTAAGAAAAATAATTGAGAGATATAGTGAGAATAAAAACAAGTAGAGAGTTGTGTGATATAAAAACAGATAGAGTAAATTGGTGAGAAAAAGAATTGAGAGATATAGTGAGAATAAAAATAGAAAGAGAGCTTGTGAGAATCAAAATTGATGATGGAAATGCTTTTTGGAACGAAATTAGAGTTAATGCTGCTAGGCATACACTTACTACTGCCAGTGTTAGTTAATGATGTTAGGCACAAACTTACTACTGCTGGTTAAGTTAATGCTGCAAGGCATAACTTACTACTGCTGGGTCAGTTAATGCTGTTAGGCTTAACTTATACTGCTAGTTCAAGTTAATGTTGTTGAGGGTGATTTTATAAATACTTTGATTGAGGGTTTCATTCAATCACTTAATCGATTTCAATCTTTGTTATACCCTCTAATCATAAACCCTAACTCAATTTCATTGTTAATCATCAAAACCCAACTTTAATGGCTGCCTTAAAGTTTTCTAGTTCACACAACATGGTCGCATTCTTAGATAAACCCATTAAAAGTGATGGATTCGAGCAAATTGTGGATTTTTTAAACGCACATCCTATCAAATATGCGTTAACGATTAATCCTATAATCTATATTGCATGTATTGAGTAATTCTGGGCTATTGCAAAGGTGAAAACTATTAATGGAGAAGTGCAGATACAAGCCTTAGTGGATAAGAAAAAGGTGATCATCACTGAGACAAGTGTAAGAAGTGATCTTCAATTAGAAGATGCTGAAGGTACTGAATGTCTTCCAAATGCTACAAGTTTTGAACAACTGACACTCATGGGGTATGAAAATCTTACACAAAAGCTTACATTTTATAAAGCTTTCTTTTAACCTCAATGGAAATTTCTTATCCATACAATTCTGTAATGCCTTAGTGCTAAGACTACTGCTTGGAACGAATTTAGTAGCACTATGGCCTCTGCTGTCATCTGACTTGCCACAAACTAAAAATTCAACTTTTCCAAGTACATTTTTGATAATATGGTGAAGAACTTAGAGGGTGGGGTTAAATTTCTAATGTATCCAAGGTTTGTGCAAGTGTTCCTGGATAAACAAGTTGAAGGAGTGTCCAAACATAAAGATATTTATGTTACACCTTCTCACACTAAGAAGATCTTTGCTAATATGAAGAGGAAGGGAAAAGACTTTTATGGTAGGGACACACCTTTATTTCTAACCATGATTGTTCAAGCACAAGAACAAGTAGGTGAAGGTTCAGAGATACCAACTGATTCCTATCATACACCCATGGTATGTGCTTAATTACACATACCATTTTCTATCAAAGACGGACTTAAATGACTAAAAACGTACCAAAAATACATTGTATTTGTATGTTTTGCATTTGTATTGTGCAGGAAACTGATATTCAAGAAAAGGACAAGAAGAAAGCCAAAAACGACCAAACCAAGCACGGGATGGAAAAGATAAAGTCAAATCAAAGCCAAAGTCAGAAAGTCAACCCAGACAAAGTCAAAAGTCAACCAAGTAAAGAAAATACAACTCGAGGGACTAAAGTTGCCAAACCTCAAGTTGTATTACAAGGGCTGAAATTGCATACCGGGTGAAGTATAACTTTAGGGGCCAGTTCTGCCAAACCCCTAAAGTTGTATCATAAAAGGGCTAAGTTTACAATGAAGTTATAAGAGATAAGGGGCCAAAGCTGCCAACTTACCCAAAACCATTTTTTCCCGCCTAACTAAACCCAGATACAACTCACGGGTGTCTTCCCACCCTTTTACCCTGCAACCTCTACAACCCCCTGGATAAAACATTTCCCCCTCCTCCACTATCTCCCCCCAGCTTTATAATTGCCATGTTGGCAATCCCTCACCATTTCCAAGTAATTTCGATGGCTAGATTGACTCAAAAAAGAAGCACAAGAAGATTGAATGGCTGAGATTACTTTGATCAAGTCCCTCACACAACAAAAACACCCTAAAAAGCTCTCACAATGAAAACACAAGCTGCAAGTCCAAGAAGAAAAGACTTCGGCTATAAATAGAGCCTTTTGTAAGCCTTGGAGAAAAATCTTAGCATATCTTAGAATTTTAGTTTAATTGTTATTTTAATTAAGTCATTTACAGCTTATTGTACTTTTTCTTTCAGCTTTGTACTAATTTCCAAGTTTAATGAAGTGTTGAGGTTTTATGTTAAATTCCAATTTTCAAATTCCAAGTTCTAAATTGCTAACTAGTGCTTAATTGTGTTTGAAAAGCTTTCAAAGGAGCTTATTTATAAGCTGTTTCTGTCAAGTAAAAGAGAAAAGAAAAAAAAGCTAAGTAGTTAAGAGAAAATCACAAAAATCACTCTCAAATACACCACAGCTTAGCTTATGGATGATAAGCCAGTTTTGGATGGGCTTATGGACACTACTAGCTTGTTTTACACAAGCTAGAGCTTGTAGATTCTTTGTTTAACCCTGTTTTGAGCAAGGGTGTTGTAAGTCTCTCTCTTTTTCTTATTTTTCTTATTTACTGCAGAACTGCTTATAGTGCTTATTAGTTACCTATCTTTGCTTATTTATGCTTTATCATGATGTCTAGTGCTTATCTTGCTTAGTTGTTAGTTTATAAACAGTTTGTGTTATTTTCTTAGTTAGTACTGCTAGTTCACTTTTGGAACTTTTAAAGCTAGCAGTACTAACTCCAAGTTAGTACTGGTAGTTAAAACTGTTAGTACTGTTGGTTCATTATTGCTTATTAGCTTATTATTTCTGCTTATTTAAGATTTCCTTAGCTTTTTAGAGTAGATTAAGCCCATTTTCCTTTACTGTCTTTAGTAGAGCTTACTTTAGCTTATTTGCTTTTTCAAAGAAATTTTAATAGTATATCAGTTTGTAGCTTTTTAGCTTATTTGCCACTTTAGTTTATTCCAGTTGCTTATTCTTATGCCTGAGTGCTTATTAGGGTTAGTTAAATATCTGTTTTAGCTTATTTGCTTATTTCTTGTTTCATTGTGTTTTGTTAAAGCTAGCAGTACTAACTCAAAGCTAGCAGTACTAACTCCAAGTTAGTACTGTTAGTTAAAACTGTTAGTACTGTTGTTAGTACTGCTGAGTTTCTCCTGCTTAACTTAGTTTAATTGCTTGCTGAATTTGCTTATTTAGAGTTAGTCTAGCTTATTTGGTTTGTCTTAAGCTTATTTGAGCTTATTTGTGTCTTAGTATAAAAGTTTTAAGTGTTTTTACCATTCCTAGCCTTTATGCCTGCTCTAGCTTATTTTCCTTGCTTATCTTTTCGTGCATTTGCTTATTAGGTTTAGTGCCCAATCATATCCTTGTCATATTCAAACCTCGATTATCAATTCGTCATTCGATTTTCCATTCAAGCCTCGTTGGGACATAACGACCCGGAAACACTCTATACTACTTCCGGTTTCATTGATTTTGTGGATTTTGATCCTTGTTATATATTTATATTTATTTATATATAAAAAGGAGTAAGATCACGCGAGTCAAATTTTGGCGCCGTTGCCGGGGAGGCTGTAAAAACGATTATCGTTACGTTTGACAATTTTTGTTTGAATCTGTGAATATTTTCTTCTACAAAATATAAAAGTACAAAAATATTTTTCATTTTCTTTTATTAGTATAATTATCATATAAAAACAAAAGAAAAACCATAAAAAAAAAGAAAGAAATAAAATTCACAAATTGGTAAAATACCAAAATATAATATTCTCAATTGAGGTATTATCATAATAACTTCCGGTGAACTTGTTGGTTCCCAACTCGAACAAAAGATTTAAAAACTTGCCATTTGTGTCTCTTACGACGTACGGCTCACCTTAAATGACTCCTTAGTGTATAAAAGGAGATCTAAGATAAGGTTATTAACACACATTCATAAACGTTATTGATAATACAGTCAAGCTTGTAAAACCCGAGAACTACATATATGTACTCTAAATAAAGAATTAATAATAAAATAGAGCTTATTAGTGATATCCATTACACATAACAGTTTACTGATTCATAATATATCACGTAAATAGTTAAAGAGTAGATTCAGCATACTCTTAGTATTTCATAAGTTTCACCATGGATGTTTTGGATCTATCCAAAGAAACTTAACCTTTACAAGCTAAGGAATCAATCCTATAAGTGGGATTCAACACAACTAGTGAAGCCCGTGAGAGTAAGAGGTATCGAGATGTCGAGAGATCGATTAATAAAATTTATACTAGGTATGGGCGAAGAGGGATTGTTTTATTTTTATAAAATAAACCGTTTTGATTCGAATATTTCCTATCTAAAGCGATGACCAATAAAATGATTTGTTGATAAATATAATGCCTAAAAAACAATATTAATATGCTTCATATCTTATTACGTTTTGATAATCACTAAAATATAAAAACGTTCAACTAAAAATTAAACATAATAAGGTAATTAGGAGTAAATTCACATACCATTTACATCACTTAAAGGTATGAATAAAAAAAATCTTAAGTGTCATTTTTAAATCAAAGAAATCTTATTCAACCACAAACTTATAATATGTTGTAAACATAATTATAAAATCCACAAAACTTTTTCTACATTTAAAAGAAAAGTTTTTATTCCAAATAAACATTTTGAATTTCAAATTTTCAACCTAAAACGCTAGAAAAAATTCCAGTAAACACCTCCTCCCAGAATATGCTAAAAGGGATCGGACTGAAAATGGACGTTCCCCTTAAATACATGGGCGGCCCCCTTAATTATAAGGGGGTCGGCACCCTATTTAAGGGGACCGGCCATAGACCTCGCTCCTCCAGCTTTTCCTATAAATACTGGACTATTCCTCAACCAATTTTATCAGCTTTTACCTCATTCTTTCTGTTCTAAAACAGCCGCATACCAGCCCTTCTAAATCCTTTGATCATTAATCATCAAGCTATGTTTCTAATTGAACCAAGCTCATTCCTCAAGTGCCAACAGAAGAATACTTCCATCATTAATTGAAGAAGTATTACAACCCAAGTATACATTGCAATCTTATTGCATTCACACCATATCTTGTAAATCATTTGTAAATCTTGTAATGTTATGTAGTTAATTAGTATTTTTTGGTGATTGTTGTAAGTATAGTTGGATCTTGGGTGACCTTTCAAGTAGTGTTAGTTAGTTGTAACATAAGTAGTGTGGCGAGGACAAGTAGTGCAGGTGTGAAGTTGTAAAGTTGTGAAGGTATGAAGAAGTTGTGTAGTTGTGTTCAAGGTGTGAAGCTAAGTTGTGTAGTGAAGTTGTGAAGTACTCGTGAAGTGGTGAAGTCGTGAACAAAATTGAGAATTTGTGTTGTGAAAAGATTAGTTCTAGCTAAGATTAGAACTCGCATCTACTAAGTGTCGGAATAAGATATAAGCAACGATTGGGTACGTTATTCTCCGCCATAAATGAGCTTGTTGACATAGTGAAGAAAACTCTCGAGTTAGGTTCTCGAGGAGTGGAGTAGGCCGAAGAGGAGCTTCAGTAACCGAATCACTATAAATCCTTGTGTTATGGTTTGATCTTTTCAACTCTTATCTTTTATTTGCTTTTACTTATTTACATGTTCATATTGTGCACGATTTTGAATTCACAAAAAGTCGAATCTAAGTTTTTATAAACAAACATAAATATTAAATCAAAAAGCGGTAAACTATTCAACCCCCCTCTAGTTTTCCACAATTGGTATCAAGAGCCACGCTAAACAAGATTTTTAAAATAAATTGTATTTTAAAACTTGAATCGATCTATGGAATCGGAAAATAATTAGAAGGGCAATCTTTCAAAACCACCACTATTTAAAAGTGATGAATTTATTTAATGGAAAAAATATATTCGAAACTTAAGTGAAGTCAAAAGATCTAGATCTTTGGCATTTTTATTACCGATGGGATTTTCCTCCTATTCAATTTAATCCCGAAACTAAAGGATGAAATTGTATCTTTTCATAAAACAAGATTATGATCTTAAAAGATACTTGCAAAAAATAATGAAGCAAATGTGTAATATATAAATGCTTTTGCCACGTAAAGAATACGAAAGAATTTTATGTGTCAAACCGCAAAGAGAATTTGGGATATCTTTATCTAATTCACTTCATCAGGTAATAATCCAATCAAGCTAAACAAAATAGATCTTCTTGTTCAACAATATGAACAATTTATGATTCCGGAAGAGGAATCAATAGATAATGCCTTTGCTAAGTTTAACACTATTATTACTAGTCTAAAAGTCACTTGATGAAAGTTTCTCTAGCAAGAATTGTGTTAGGAAATGTCTTAGGGCACTACATCCAAAATGGCGCACAAAAGTCACGCGTTGAAGATTCAAAGAATTAACAAACCTTTTATGTTAGCCTCAAAATATGAGTCGAACTTGAAGTTCGTCCATTATGTATTTTAGTCCGTCAATCAATAGTTAACGTTGTAATAGAAAGTAATCGGGAATCGGCTCGATAGTTAAATCTAATTATTGAATATGTTTTCGGGTTTAATCCCAAGCAAAAACCCATGCCCGAGTCCTAGTCAAATATCCCACACGTTTACTTAAATGTGACGGGGTATATATATATAAATATATAATATAAATAAAATAATAAAATATATATATATATTAAATATATATCAATATAATCTTTCTCCTTGGAAAAATCGAACTCTCTCTTTCTAAAAATATCATTTCTTTGTCTCTCTAACATCTCTCTTGTATCTCTCTCTATAAATCACTCTCTTTCTCTTTTCTTGAACTAGATCTGTGTTTATATGAAGTGTAATGTGTTTTAAAGGAATCCTACAATATGGAACCATAGCTTTAAGGGTGGATTCTATTGTGATTCATTTGTGGATTAAAAAGAATCAAAATTCATGGTTAATTATTTTTTTCAAATAAAGCAAGAAAACAATCAAAGATGATCTTGTTTGTGGTTAGGATGTGTTGAAAGGATTTGTACTTCAGGCTTAGAACCTACCTTTGCATCATTACCACGTGTTTTATACATAATTTCGACTTTCAAGAATGTTTGATGATTTTTTCTTGGCTGCGTTTTGACTCACTGAAGGGGTGTTCTTCATTGCATTTTGATTATTGAAGACTGCGTTTTGGTCATTGCATTTTGGTCTAAAACTGCGTTTTAGGTCAAATGTGTTTTGGTCATTGCGTTTTGATTATTAAAGACTGCATTTTGGTCATTGCGTTTTGATTATTGAAGACTGCGTTTTGGTCACTGCGTTTTTTGGGTCAATGCGTTTTTGATTATCGAAGACTGCGTTTTGGACATGCTTTTTGTCATTGCTTTTTGATTTATTGAAGACTGCGTTTATGGTCATTATTTTTTGGTCATTGCGTTTTGAATATGAAGACTGCGTTTTGTTCACTGGCTTTTTGGTCATTGCTTTTTGATTATTGAAGACAGCGTTTTGGTCATTGCGATTTGATTATTGAAGACTGGTTTTGGGCATTGCGTGTTTGATTATGAAGACTGTGTTTTGGTCACTGCGATTTGGTCATTGCTTGTGATTATTGAAACTGCGTTTTGTCAGCTGCTTTTTGGTCATTGCGTTTGATAATTGAAGAATCGTTTTGCCGAATTGAAGACCCTTATTGCAATTTGCCTAGGGAGTACTCTGTACCATTACATTTCTTGGTTGCATTATGTCTCAAGAATTGACACCGAAATTGTCTAAAGACATGCGTTTGCGCATTGAAACCTTGTATTGAAAACATTTCCCGAAAAAAAAAAACATTCAACAAACACACAATTAAACATCAATTGATTATTCATTCAACGTTTGTCAATAGATTTGAAAAATCGCTTAATTCATTTTATCTTTTATACATCATAGACTAAGAAAAATCTCGTGAACTGAATTGCATACAAGACCACCACTTAAATCACATCAGGATCCACTTAAGATCCAACACTTTCACATTGCATAATACGACGTATAAATATGGGAACAAAGGTTACTTCATCTTCGGTTCAGTTTAGAGGACCAAAGATACATAAACTACAGATGCAAGCAAAATTTTCAAAGAAAACACCTTGCATAAATTGAATGCACTTAAATCAACACTCCAACTTCTCGAAGACAACTACTCTGTTTTCCATTGTAACAACAGCTTTTGCACAACTCAATTGTGATGGTGTCAGAACCTTCAAGTTTCAGTATCTCAACACATGAATAACTAGAACACAACTCAATGCAGAAACACTTCAAGAGATTGATCCAGAATCCGCTCAAAGTGTGATCAAAGTACAGTTTGAAAGGTTTCATTAACTCTGGCGTGTTAAAGCCTCTCGAAATTTATTCAAGATCGTTTTTCATCTATCAAGAAGTAATAGAAAACTACAGAGTTTACACTAAAATGACAAGCTCAAACATTCAAGGAAAACAATCATCCAAAACCAATGAACTCCATTGAGCAATGTTTAGTAGAAAGACAAGTCAAGAGCAAGAGGCTATAATATTACGTTGAAAAATTTGAGTGAAAGACGAGTTGGCAAATCAACAGTGCTAAGGTTCAAGAGGTCAATCATCAAGTTTAACAAGTTTA
This sequence comes from Tanacetum coccineum, assembly GCA_026074375.1. Lineage (NCBI taxonomy): Eukaryota > Viridiplantae > Streptophyta > Magnoliopsida > Asterales > Asteraceae > Tanacetum > Tanacetum coccineum. The sequence goes on along the minus strand of BQNB010059831.1, from coordinate 10,464 downwards.
GGCGATGAAACAATCAGTGGGATTGTATCAGATGATGAGATTGAAAGAAGAAATGGAAGCAACATTACGTATTCCATGCAAAAATTCAGGAAGTCTTAACCTGCAGAATCAAGTTCTACTGTGATACGTCATTGGAACATGAACAAAACGAATGCATGAAAATAATAAGTTTGCCAATGAAAGATAACATTCTGAGAGAAAAATGTTATCAGAATGTTATTGATGAGCGTGCTGCGCTTGCGTAATTTAATGGCAAATTACTCTTGAACAGAGGAAAACAAAATATTTAAAGCAATTAAAGAAAGCACATACCGCATCAATGACTCAAAACTGAAGGAGTGCAAACTAACCTGATGAGACTATTATGGCCTCTAGGGGAGGCTAACTAGTTGTCGGGATAGTTGTCTGATTGCACTTCAGAACAAACGAATGAGTTTGATAAGTACAAAGCCTTAATACCAGGACTGATGATTATGACATTCATCAAACAAGATAAATGAATCTCTAGGACTATTAGCTCGTAAATACATTGACATAAAAGGAAGGTATAAAAACAAAGCCAATACATTTCAGTTTCAATCAAAAACCTGAATGGGACTTAGAAAAAAGTGCGACTTTAACAAAGTCATAATTTGTAAGGTCAATCAAAGAGAAAAGTATGGTCATTTTGGATTTAAAGGTTAAGGAAGAAAAAGATCTTACAAGATGGATTGAAAAGGAACAAACAGATTAATGTTTATTGACAAAAATTGTTTTATGACACGTAATCATCAATTCAGACAACATATGTAAGCACCCAAATGCGCAGACATATAATATGTAGACTAACAATTGCCAATCCTAGGTACCTAAAGAAAGTCTCAATCCTGAAAAACCCAGTTAGAATGATGATCCATTTGATACTTCTGATCCAGCAAACAAAATTTAGAGCCCCTAAAAGGGAAAAGACCATGACTCTTGATAACGAAAGTAGATCAAAATTGAATAAAGACATAGTGAAACCATATGATTACACAAAACAAAATAGTCTTTATGAAATTTTCAAAGCACCCTCACTGGAGTATCTTTATCAGTTGGGAACGCTAAAGAAGTTATGAAGACAACTGGAGAAAACCGTTTGTATAGAACAAGATCAAACCATTGCTAAAAACATTGCCTTTCTACCCCTTTTGTGAAATCCATTAGTAAAAGTAGAACAATTTGTTACGACATTGACCTTTTGGAACATCAATCTAATTGTAGGAGAAATTAGTTGATCAGATACTTGCTTAAACCATACAGTAGCTTTTTTCTGTCGTGCCATTACTACCCATGGATGAATGGAACTTTGATAAAACCTTATAATTGCCTCTATTCCATAAAATCAACAAAATTGATAGACTTCGTTTATGAACATGAACTTAAAAACGGAAAAATGCATGAAAGGATTTTTCGAGTATGTTAAATCCCATTGACGAAGAGATTGACGAACATGAATCTGTATAAGGCAATTTTTCAAACATATATGAATTTCTACTTCTACCGAAGAGTGTGGTCTAAAGATGTTGTATGTTTAAGTAGCTGCATTCTCTGTTGATTTAAATTCTCAAACTAGAATTACAATGCTTGTATCTTCCATAAAGTCAAAGAATGGAATTGTCTTGCAAATAAAGCTTTCAAAACAAACTAAATCAGATAACAAGAAGTTCATAATAATTTGTTAAAAGTTTTCTAAACTTAAAAACACTCGATTTCTCTTAAACTTGCTTTACAACAATGTAAAGAAACCATGAAAACAACTCAGTTTGCAAAGCAAATGATCAAATGTAAATCGAAAAGAACGTGAACAATATCATGAATACAGGATTTGAAAGCTCAAAATGCAAGACAAGAACATAGCAAAAATTGAGTTTGAAGAAAACTCATCGAGAACTGCACATGGAAAGTCTGTGGAAAACTCCAGGTTGATAAACCATCTATTGTTCCGACAACCAAATGCTCAACTAATCCAAAACCATCAGTTTTATGAAAACCGACTACCTTAATTCAAATTCTCCTGAAATGAGAAGTTTTCAAACGAAACAGTCGGTTAATAAAACTAATGTGTCAGATGGTTTGTTTAAACAAGTCACTCAATAGAATTTGCCTCAGATTAGAAAACAAGCTGTTTGAACATAATGTGATTGCACCTGCCCCTCTAAGGATAACCAAATCATGCTTTCATTTCGAGTCACCTAAAGAATTTGTAGGCTCAAATAACGTGGTTCATAACTACTACCTAGAGAAAGCTTAGAAAAGTGCACAACTTCAGAAAGATAAAGATGTGAATGGAAAACCTAGTATGATTGATCCTGCTAGATTACCCAACACTGCTAATGGTTACAAACCAAAACTTCTAGTAATTGACAAGGCATCACTGAAGTAGTCGGGTTCAAACAAAGATGTTCACTTAGGAGAACATACAAAACAAAAGCCTTTCTTGAAGTTCAATGACTTGCAATGTCCTACATGCAAAAAGTGCCTTTACAGTGCAAATCATGATGAATGCGTCTTAGAATACCTCTCAAGGTTAAATCCTCGTGCCTCTGCACAGAATAAGGATGCAAAATCCCATAAGACAACAAAGAGATATATGCCCGTAGAAAAGTCAAGTGCATCAAAGAAACCAGAAAGACAGATCCCCACAGGACATAGGTTCTCAAACAAAAAGACTACCACTGTCCCTGAGAAAATAATGAATCCTAGATCTTATCTTAGGTGGCAACTAACGGGTAGAATTCTCAAGACTATTGGTCTTAGGTGGGTTCCCACAGGAAAGTTATTCAACTCTTGTACGAGCAAGGTTGAAAGTGAACCCACACATGGTTCAAATATAGATATCCATCATATTCATGCATGCAAACAAACTCTGGGTTTAAGTGCAGGTACATCATTCAATGGTCAAAAGCAACAAAGAATTGACCTAAATGCAGATGCACTATACAATGAAAAGCAGGAAAATCTCAAAGTGTGGTTGCTGAAATTACTGATATCTAAGAAACCAGTGCCAGAATGGTTTCACAAAAGATGAAATCTTCAGCAAAGACGTTTGATCGCAGCAGATCAAGCCTCGGTCTTCATGGCAATGACGTCTGTTCACCAATCCAATTTCGCCTCGTTCTTCATCAAATGCTTCTTAACATACCCGTGTCATAACTTGGATTCACGACCACAGCAATGAGAACGCCGATTCAAAGCTGGTTTCCAAAAAGTTGTTTCCTTAGCAAACAAGACAATAGCTTACATCAGCAACAATAGTTGAATTACTATTCCACCATATAAATAGCAATGCAGAGGACAAACAATGTTAAATAAATACCAAAAATTAAGAAAAAAAAAAAAAAAAGAAAAATAACAAACAAAAATAATACAAAAAATAAAAAAATAAAAAGATAATAATAAAAAAACCAATAATAAACTACCCCAAAAATAATTTCTCGAACTCAGTCCTCAATTGAGCAAAAAACAAAGAAAGCACAAACATAAAGAACACAACCAAACCCCAACCATTAATAAATTAAACACCCGTGCCTGAAGGGAAAATTGACGCAAAACAAGTTGACATCGGGTGTGGTAAATGAGTTCGCTCGAGAGTATTATTCAAATAGTGATCAAAACAAGACATACTAAAATATCTAAATGGTGCTTATGAGCAAATAACAGAACATAAAACCTTAGAATATAAATAAAGGAAGGATTATAACTTTCCTCGACAAAGAGAAAAATAATGTTTACCGTTCTTGATCTGAACTTCCTTTATAAGACAGGTAGCAATCAATGTTTGTTTAGCTCAATAAAAGGATAGTGTTAACTTTAAGAGCTCATACCCTTACCGGTAAGAAGAGAAAGTCACTAAACAACACTTATTTTTTCATAAAAAGTTGAACACAATATTTCAAGAATTTCTCGATTACAGATATTATAATCTTTACAAAATTGTGTGTTTCAAACACTCCATCCCTCATAAATGTTTATCAAAAGACAACAATGTTTTTCTCAATTGCTCCTATTTTTAGAGTGAGATTCTTTTCTCGAAAAACAAAGTTTTAATGTTTTTGGATCATCAACAAACGACAACACATATGTATTCAAAACATTATCAAATGTTTCGAAAACCATTTCAGCTGATAATATTTTCTCACGCCCCAGAATTTATCATAAGACATATCTTAACATAAGATTTCAAAAACTAAGTGATCTAAATTTAAAATAAAGGGGAGAAAAATGTTATTAAAGAAAATATGAGCTAATCGACTTAATTGTGCTGAATAGTAAGAAAAGGTTTTTTTTTCATGGTTTGAACTTACAAACGCCAACAACCATCCTTAATTTCCTGACGATTCTGAGGTCATAAAAAAGTTGTTAGGTGGCCCTCATATAGGAATACTCGTACACAATATCATCTGACCAGGGAGGAGCACACACTCTCTCTCTCTATCGGTGGGAGGGAGAGAACACAAGACACACACAATTAACCTTCAAACCCTAACAACACTCCTAGTATGCGACCTCTCTAGCCCTAACCGTATAGCGAATTGTGCAGCGATCTCTACACACCCGCTCATTAAGAGGAAACTATCATACACATCAGTTGTACAAATAGCGCTAATGGAACCGTCTAGACTTGTAAGCGTTGAAGCGGTGGCTAAAAGCGCAGGAGAGTAAATCTTCTCGGTGAGGACACACACTGTAGCTCTAAAATAAAAGTCTCATATCAATTCATGTCAAAAGATTACTAATCATCACATACGCGAGAGAATATCTATCTGTTTAGATACAACAATCCACATTTTGATTGCGGTGTTTTTTAAGTATGATATTGGTATACAAAATAACGAAACTCGATGACTATATATATAAATAAAATCTAGAATACTACCGTTAAAATGTTACTTTATAAATGAATGAAGATAAGAACAGATGAGCTCGTGGTATTATGCGGGGGTGGAGTGTGTGTGATAGGGGGAGGGAGGATATATATTGGTTATGATATTTAATTGATTGTTGTTGTTATTTTGAGAATAAGGTTTTAGTATTAATTTAAAGTTTAGTGGAGTTAAGTTAGTTATTATTTGAGAAGGTGTATATTTTAATTTTTATTATATTTTTTTATATGATTGTTATATTGATTTTTTATTTAGAAATTTTTTAATTGTGTGTTTTTAAATTGTATTTAATTGTGTTATTTATGAACAATAAGATAAATCACTGCTTGATCAACCATTAAACAAGCTCTTGTAGTGACTTGCGAGAATACTATATGAAATTAACTTGTGACAACTGGATATCGATTGGTCCAGTAAATTAATTAACGGTTGATGAATTTTGATAAAAAGAATAAAACTCTGAGTGTGTTTTACAAAAACGCCTTTACAAGTATTACGTCGATGTGATTTTCAAATCAATTTTCCTCGATTATTACTAACGAAAACCTGCAGGTTAAAACGGTGTGTGACAGAATCCCCAATCAACAAACCAAAAGACGATTCATAGACCACATATTCATTCTCATGTCTACAAAGATAAACTATCAAAAAGCTCAGATTTAAAGACAAAGACATCCGCAAACTCTGATCTAGAGCTTTCAAGATGAGGCACAGTATGAGAATGTTGGTCAAATACTCAAGATCGCAAGATGGCATAGACATTAAAGACAATGTCAAAGGCTCAAAAGTAAAGATCGCAAAGCATGAAGGAACAAGCACAACAAGAGAACAAGGATAAAGACCAATACCACATTGAGCTAAACGACAAAAGGCAATCTCAATTAACTCATAAGGATTTCTCCAATGACCTCACTACGTGGGAGAAGTTAGCCTCAAATATTGAGTCGAACTTGAAGTTCGTCCATTATGTATTTTAGTCTCGGTCCAATCATAGTTTAACGATGTAAAAGGAAGAATCGGGATCAGGCTCGATAGTTAATCTAATATTGTATATGTTTCGGGTTTTAATCCCAAGCCCGAGTCCCTAGTCAAAATATTCCTACACGTTTCCTTAAACCGTGATGGGGTATATATAAACTCGTTTTCCACATGGAAAAAATCGAACTCTCGTCTTTTCTAATAATATCTTTTCGTTTCTCCATCTAACCTCTCTTTTGTTTTTCTCTCTCTAGAAATCATCTCTCTTTTCTCCTATTTCCTTGTATCTAGATCGTGTATGATATGAAGTGAAATTTTTAAAGGGATCCTATACCTTACCTCTTGACGAACTGATTGGTAAACTTGAAATTTAATGAAGAAAGTCATAAAAAAGATTGAAAGAAATGTTAAAGAACCTCCCCCGCAAGAAAGAACAAAGTAGAATCACTTGCAATATATGGAACAAGGAAGTAAGTTATGAAGATAGCTCAATTTTCGATAGTGAAGACGAAGAGATAATGCTAGGCGTAAGGAATTCAAGAAATTTCTTAAGAGACAGAAGATTTGCAAGATAACCACGGAGGCTATAGAAAGACATCCATAGAAGTAAAATGATTTGGTTATGATAAAAATGAAAATAAAAATGTTTTAGATATGATTGACCCAAGTCCACTTCAATTGGAGATGTTCAAAGCCCCGAAAAAGATTTCAAAATGGTCAAAGGAAAGAAAAAACAAAGTAGATCTCTTGCATTAAAAGTGAAAAAGGAAGTAAGTGATGAAGATATCCCAAGCTCCGATAGTGAAGACGAAGAGTATGCTATGGTCGTAAAGGAATTCAAGAAATTCTTCAAGAGACGAAGAAGATTTGTAAGACAACCACGAGGCGATAGAAAAACGTTCCAAAGAAGTATAAATAATGGTTATGGTAAAAGTGAAAGAAAATGTTTTAGATGTGGTGATCCAAATCACCTCATTAGAGAATGTTCCAAGCCGCCAAAGAACAACGATCAAAGAGCATTTATTGGAGGAGCATAGAATGACAATGGAGAAGATAAAGTAGAAAAGACTAAAGATGAAACTTGTCTTGTAGCTCAAGCGCCAGATGAAATATGCTTAGGAATAAATTTAGAACCCGATGAGTGGATTAAAGATAGTGTATGCTCAAAACACATGCCCGGTAATCGAAAGTTGTTTTCTTCATACAAAGCGTACAACGGATGAAACGTAATCTTTGGGAGCAACTTGTGCGGTAAAATCATAGGCAAAGGTATGACTTCTTAAGACTCCCTAATAATTGAAAATGTTGAGCACGTAGATAACTTAACATATAACTTGCTTAGTATAGGTCAAATATGTGATAATAAATGCAAAGTAATATTTACAGAACACGATAGCGAAATAATCAAAGACGAAAAGGATTTGTTTGGCCATTCCTCCATATGAAGCTATGGAGGGAATCGTTATACCTTAGTAATCATAGATGACTATTCTCGATTCACATGGACTAGATTTTTAGCAAATAAAATCGAAGCCTTCAAAAAATTCGAAATATTTAGCAAAATGATCCAAAACAAATTAGGATGTTCCATTGTATCAATTAGAACGGATCATGGTCGGGAATTTGATAATGAAGTACAATTCGGAAACTATTATGATTTAAATGGGATATCTCATAATTTTTTTGCTCCTCGTACTCCACAATCTAATGGGGTAGTAGAAAGAAAAAGTCGCACCCTACAAGAAATGAGTAGAACCATGTAAAATGAACAATCCATTCCTTAAAAATTTTGGTGTAATGCGGTCGATACGTCAACCTATATAATTAATAGAGTTTCTATTAGACTTATTTAAGGAAAAACTCCATACGAATTGTTAAGAGGTAGGAAACCAAACCTTAACTATTTTAAAGTATTCGAAAGTAAATGCCTTATTCTAAATACAAAATATTACCTCACCAAGTTCGACCCAAAGTCGTACGAAGGTGTTTTCCTAGGATATTCGCAAAATAGTAAAGCTTACATAATACTTAACAAACAAACAATGAAAGTTGAAGAGTCGTTGAATGTAACTTTTGATGAAACTCCTCCCCCGCCTAAAACATTACCATTGGAAGATGATGAGTTAGTCGAAGAAGAAGCTACTCAGATTAGTAAAACAAAACCCATAGGCAATGATCTTGAAGACACTTCATTAGAAAATAATCAAATTGTAAATATTAAAGAATCTAAAACTCATCCCCTAGAAAACGTTATTGGTGATCTAAATCAAAGAACTCTTAGGTCGCAAGCTCAAGACAAATCCAATTTCTTTTGCTTTATTTCAACAATAGAACCTAAAAATATAAATAAGACATTAAAATATAAAAATTAGGTAATGACCATACAAGAGGAACTAAACCAATTTAAAATAAATGATGTTTGGGAACTAGTCCCAAATCCTATGGATATGACCATTATATGAACAAAATGGGTATATAGAAATAAACTCGATGAAAATGGCGTCGTAACTAGAAACAAAGCTAGGTTAGTCGCCCAAGGTTATAATCAACAAGAAGGAATTGATTATGACGAAACATATGCACCCATAGCTAGGCTAGAGTCCATAAGAATACTTTTAGCTTATGCTTGCGCACTATACTTTAAGTTATACCAAATGGATGTGAAGAGTGCATTCCTTAACAGTTTTATCAATGAGGAGGTTTACGTGGCACAACCTTCGGGATTCATTGACTTCGCAAAACCTAATTATGTCTACATACTTAAGAAAGCTCTTTATGGTCTAAAACAAGCCCCAAAAGCTTGGTACGATCAATTAAAAGCCTTTCTTATTAAACATGATTACTCCATAGGAATGGTAGATAACACACTCTTCACTAAAAAGAAAGACTCCAACCTCATTATTGTCAAATATATGTTGATGACATTATATTCGGATAAACTTGTCAAGAAATGTGTGATGACTTTGCCAAAATCATGCATGATGAGTTTGAAATGAGTATGATGTGGGAACTAAATTTTTTCTTAGGATTACAAATAAAACAATTAGATGATGGATTATTTTTTAATCAATCAAAATATATTAAGGAAATTCTTAAGAAATTTGGACTAGAAGACTCTAAGCCAATAAAAACCCCTATGTCTACGAAAACCAAACTCACGAGAGACGAAGAAGGTGAGTCCGTAGATAATACCAAATATAGAGGCATGATAGGTAGTTTATTATACTTAACGGCAAGTAGACCCGATATCATGTTTAGTGTTTGCCTTTGTGCACGCTTTCAAGAGGATCCCAAAACCTCTCACCTAGAAGCGGTTAAACGTATCTTCCGATACATTAAAGGCACTACGCATTTAGGATTATGGTATCCTAAGGGATCCGGCATAGAAACAATAGTGTATGCGGATTCGGATCATGCGGGAGATTACGTAGATCGCAAGAGCACTAGTGGTGTTTGCACGTTTATGGGATGTTGCCTAACATCTTGGTTTTCGAAGAAGCAAACCGCTCTTGCCATCTCCACAACCGAAGCGGAATATGTAAGCGCCGGAAAGGCATGTCAACAAGCCCTATGGATGAAACAAGCTCTCGTAGACTATGGCGTTAGGTTAGACGACATTCCAATAATGTGTGATAACAAAGGGGCTATAGACTTAAGTAAGAATCCCGTTCAACACTCACGAACAAAACACATTGAGATTCGCCATCACTTCCTTCGCGATAATGTTCAAAAAGGGAATATCTCTATAGAAAAGGTCTCATCGGAAGACAACATAGCCGATATTCTAACTAAACCACTTAAACGTGAGCCATTTAACTACTTACGTCTAGGTCTAGGAATGATGGAACAAATTGATTAAGTTTTCGGCATAATAAAGAAATGATAATCATCAATAAACTGTTTGTCAAAAATCTGAGAAAAAATTTCTCAACAGGTGGCGGCCCCCTTAATTCATAAAGGGCGGCCCCCTTAATTTTAAGGGGACCACCCAGACTTTAAGGGGACCACCCACCTGACTGACTAAAAAAAAATTCTCTCTGTGTCTAGGTTTCTATTTTACACAAAAACACAAGATTGGGAAAAGTCTATAAGCAAACTTTTACAAATTCTTCTATCTAAATGCATATCTAATTATACAATAGTCCCAATCTATTATTTTCTAAAAAATCTATCTCACTACTAGGAGCACATGAAAATTAATTTTCATATATTGTTGAGATATGCTAAAAATATTTTTCACATATGCATAATGTTCTCTTACTTGTTGTCAAAAGTATATAATCTAATATTTATTTTTGACAATCTTGGTTGAGCAAAATTAAATCAAAGAGCATTTGATTTTTTTCTTAGGTTTTACATGTTTTAGTGTCGAAATAATCGCTACTCCACATTTGTCGCACTTAGGTACACACTAGTATTTTCACAAAAGTTTGGTTCCTTTTTTTAACTTAACCCTATTGTCAAGAAAAATTCTTTGTGCATTATATCTAGTTGCTATTTTATATGCTCTTAACTCTTTTGGTCTTCAATTCATATATGATTATATGTCAAAATTACGTGAAATAGTTTTATCCTACAACTT